>BHFT01025549.1:0-13315 GCA_004320025.1 Laticauda laticaudata
ATGAAATCACAGTGGATGGATGCTCGACAGATAGAGCATATGAAACACGTATGCAATGAGTACACAACGGATGCATAACGTTTTCCAATGGATGGCAAGCTATTTTTCATGTTTTACATCCTCTTTGCATCCGTAAGTGCAGTGGGACCGGGCCTTAAACCCTGCTGACTAAATTACCTGGGATTGCCACATCTCTTTACTCCTCCTTGGTTACAAGCAGGCTTGTTCACTCAAAAAGGTTGTAAGAGATGCAGAAGACAGTTCTGCCTGCTGTGGTCAATGGTCTATTTCAGTGGTGGCTAACCTTTTTGGCACCGAGTGCTGAAACAGAAGCACGTATGTGCCAAAAAGGCACTGAGTTCCAAAATGCACACATGCCTGAAACCGGAAGGGCAGCTCCCTGCATGTGTATGTGGCTGGCCACCTTGTCTTCCAGCTTCTAATGTAATGCATGCACAAAGACCAGCTGGCTGGCCATTTTTAATGCACATGTGTGCACCAGCCAGCTAGTCTTTGCGCACACACGTATGTTAGAAACCATAAGACCAGGTGGCCAGCGTGTGCATGCATGGCCTTTTGGTTTTTGGTGCTGGCCAGCATTCATATGCACTCCAGAACCCAAAAGAGCAATGGGCAACAGCTGGTATGCTTGGAGAGATGGCTATGTGTGCCACTTCCGGCACTCTTGGCATAGGTTTGCCATCACGGCTCTATATTTTTTAATATCTGGAAGCCTAAGGTACATAGCAGTACGAGATGAGGATGATGATGTTATTTAGTTAGTTGTGTCTGACTATTGGCAATTCTATGGGTCAGGTCTCTCCACATGTTCCAATCTTGCACTATTTCTTTGAGTTTTTCCATGCTTTGTCTGGTGTCATACTCTGATAGTGTTGAGCCACTATGTTCCTTCATGGCTTTTACCACAAGCTCTTTCAAACACAATTGCTTTCTACAGTGAATTCCCCTTCATGACATGGCCAAATAAGTGAGATGCAGAGTCGTGACTTTGCCTTCCAGTGACATGTCTGGTGTTATGAGCCTGCTAATCACTTTTGCTGAAATATGCAGGCTCTTTTTTCCAGCACCATAACACAAATGAGTCGATTCTTATCCTGTCTTGTTTTTTCAAGATATGGTGAACACAATAGAGTGGGCTAAACTACATTTGGTTGTCAGGCTGATGTCCTTCCTTTTCCATATTCGGCTCACATTCATCATTGCTATCTGACACAGTGCAATCTGACATTTATTTCATCTTATTTCTGTGCTGCATTCATTCCTTTCAGGTATCTGTGATTGTAGAAAAGTGATTTTTTTCCCTATATGTCCACTGTCAATTTATTATTTTGACATTTCCCTTTCTTGCAGTGGTCATGAGCTTGGTTGTTGTTGGTGATTTTTTTTTTTTTTAATGTTCAGTAAGAGATCAAAATTCTCACTTTCTTCTTTGATTTTCTTGACCAGATATTCCAGGCCTTCTTTGGTTTCTGAGAAGAGACATGTATCATCAACATATTATTAATGTTTCTTTCACCAGTCTTTACCTTGATTTTTAATTCTTCAAGATCTAGCTTCTTCATGAAAACCTTGGCCTACAGGTTGAATAAGAGAGAGAAGAAATTGCAATCTTGTTGCATTCCTTTCTTCATCTTAAACTTAGTGTCTCCATATGGTGTTCACACAGAGGCTTCCAGTTTGGTGTACAGTGATTGCACCAACTTGACCAGATGTGCTGGTGCCTCCAGGTTTTGTATGAAAGTTTTTGTAGTCAATGAAGCACATGTAAATGATCTTTTGATATTTACAAAATTTTTCCATGATCCAGCACTGATTTTTAATATGGTCGTGGGTGCCATGAGCCCTTCCGAAGTAAGCTTGAATATCTGGTCATTGCCTTTCAATAGTTGATGCTAGTCATTTTTAAGAAGACATTGTACAGTCTCCTGTAAGGTCTCCTGCTTGAGCATGGGGTTGGATTAGAAGACCTCCAAGATCCCTTCCAGTTCTATTCTGATTGATATTTATATTATATATTTAGTAGGGATTTTACTGATATCAAACTTTGTTGGAGACACTGCATTTTTGATCTTTGCCATCAACAATTCATGATCTGAACCACAACCAGCACTTGGATATGTTTTAAGGCCCTGTCACACTGCCCAACGGATGCAAAACGGACACAACGGACGAGCAAAATGTTCCATCCATTGTTCATTGTTATCCCGGCCTCATAAGGGGCAAAATTTGCATAACCCCTGGAGCGGATAACAGCGGATGCAGCGGAGGATGAGGGCGGATGGAACAGCGGATGCGCGAATGGAAGCCTTAGGGCGGAGTGGAAGTGGATGGAGCGGATGGCACATCCGCAGGGGCTTCGGGGGTCTCAGCAAAGGCGGACGCGGAAACGAATAGTGGATGCAGAACGGATGCACAGTGGATGAAGCGGATGCACACAGGCGGAAGGCCTAACGGATGCCTTGGCGTTAAATGCGCATGCGGCGGGGGATGCATTTGGGCAATCCAAGCCCTGGATATAAAGGGAAGCAGCTCGGCACATAGGCCATGCATTGCGGGGGGAAAGACCTGCTGCAGGATACATCGAGTCGTCTTGGCGCTGCAGCGCTGCCTGCATGCCTGCATGCAAGGCCTTTGTTGCCAGGCCTTCCTGCCAGCCTGGCTCCAAGCGCTCTCCTGGCCAGCCTCCCTGCCAACCTTCGCTGCTCAAGCCTGGCCTTTCCAGCCTCCCTTGCCAGCCAGTCTCCCTTGCGCAATCTTGGTGCCTGCCTGCTTGGCCAGTGTTGCTGCCTGCCTTGGCCTGCTGCCTGCCAGGGCTTCGCCCCCCCCCCCCCCCCCCCCTGCAGCCTTGCGCTTGCCAGCGTTGCTGGCAGCCTTGGTGCCAGGCTGCCTGCCAGCCTTGGTGGCCAGGCCTTCCTGCCCGCCTTGGTGTCTGCGCAGACCTTCTCCTGCCAGCCTCCCTGCCAGCCGCAACACCCACAACCATGGGGAAGAAAGGCAAAGTCTAGCACTGCCGGCATCCCTGGCGAAGAGGGACAGGGCGCACCCTTCCGCCCCCTGTCCCTGACTCTGCTTCTGCTGGGCTTCTGGCTGGCTCAGGCTCGCTCTTGCTTGGTGCTGGAGCTTCTGCTTGAAAAGCTGCTCCTAGGCGCAGTGGTGGCTCTGCTGCGTATTCTGGCTGAGCTGCTCCTGGCGGTGGTGCTTGCTGGCTGCTGCGTACTCTGTTGAAAGCTTGCTGCTGGTCCTCTGGTCGCTGCTGCGTCGCTGCTCGTGCTTCCTGGACTTGCTTGTTAGCTGCTCATAACTGCTCGGTGCTCGCTTGGTTCTTGCTTGTCTCTGTTCGTCTGCTCGTGATCCTGATCCTGCTCGTGCTCCTGGTCTGGCTGGAGCTGCTGTGGCTGGCTGACTCGTGGTGCTCTCTGGGGCTGCTGCTGGGTGCCTGGTCCTGCTGATCCTGGCTGCCTAGCTGTCCTGCTGCTGCTGATGCTGCCTGCGCTCTCATGATGATGATTAGATTCGCTGCTGCTGCTGCTGATGATGCTGATGCTTGATTATGATCGCTTGCTGGTGATCGTGATGAATGATGATGATCCTGCTGGTGCTGGCTGCTGGTGGTGGTGTGGAGGAGCAACGCCCTACCACCTGGGAGCCCTCTGATGAGGGGGGGGTGGGGGGGGCGCCATTGGTCACCTGGCAAAGGGAGGAAGAGGATATTGCGGGACGGGAGAGGAGGCAATACTTTTATTGAGAGGAACACGAGGATGAGGTGCTGGAGTGGCTGAGAAGAGAATGACTATCTGTGGCGGAAGGGACACCAGCTGTACAGCGGACACCAAGCGGAAGCAGGGCTGCTTGGAGAGAGAGGGCAGAGAGATGGGTTACACTTCGGAGGTGCTCCTCGGCTGGTGGAAACATATGCACACCTGGTACGGGAAGCTGCACCTGAAGAAATCTGGCCAGGCACAGTTAAGCTGACGCAGAGATACCTATGTCATGGCCAGGTGCAGCTTCCTGATGAGGGTGAGATCCGCCACCGAGGACACCAGGAGCCCCTCTGTCTATCCTCTCTCTGCGGCAGCCTGCTGAAAGCCAGTCCTCTTCCGCCGAGAGTCAGTCCCTGTCTCCAGGCAGGTTTCTGTTGGAGCGTGCCACGACAGAGAACCCACGGACAGTGTTATCACTGGTGGTGGAGCGCGTGGAGGACTCCTCTGTGCCGGTGGAGAGAGGAGACATCAAGTCCACCATAGACGTAGCCGCATCCACCCCACCCCAGCTCCACCTCCACAGAAAGGCAGAAGAGCCAGACAGCAGGAAGGCAGAGCCACACTGTCCTGCTGGAGATCAGGGACACCATCCGCACCAGCATAGATCTCATCTCTCACTGGTCCACACCGACTCCTCATCCTCCAACCACAAGCCTTTCCTCACTTATGTCACCAGGCCCTTAGGCATATGGCGGATCCCAGATACCAGGTGGTGAAGGACCGGATCACGGAGCTGCTTCACAACCCTCCAGACCCAGAGGAACTGCTCCCACCCAGTCCAGGTCTGCTCCTCCACCCCAGGTGATGTCCTCCCATACCAAGGCTTCCCACAGCCCCTCACCTACCAGGGCTACGGCTACCAGGAGGTCCAGCAGACAGGCAGCAGCCCTTCCCAGTCCAGGGCACAGAGTCATCGGGCGACACCGTTTGCCACCGGTTCCACTGATGCCACCGATGCCAGCCACGCCAATTGATGCACCGACGACAGCGATGCCACCCACCCACCGATGCCACCCACACCAGTCCTCACCGAGCTGCAGACCAGACAGCCCCACTACAACTACTCCTTCTCCACCCAGCAGCCAAGCCGGCCTCAGTACATCTGTCATCAGTACTGGGCTGAACCCCATGGCATGGAGGAAGGACCTCTCAGCATCACGGGTCTGAGCCCAGCTGTCTGAGAGGCTTCCTCAACACACCATCCCTGTGGTCCTCTCGGGGCCAGGCACCCCAATGACGATACAGACCAGCAACTCCAGCACCACCACACTCCACAGACCTGGACCCTTTCACCCCTGAGACTGGGCACACCTCGGAGTGACCAATAAGAGTGCCAGAGACTGGGTAGCTGGCTACCTGTGGACTTTATTTGACACTTGACTTGGGTCATTTTTGTTTTTACAGCTTGTTGTTCAATAAAGTTTATCTTTGATTCACACACTTGCTTCATTTCTTTTTTTTTAATAAAGTCTTTGTGGAAACTTTTAGAATGGTTTAAGCCTTTGCATGCTTTGTGGATGGGTTAAGATAGCAGTGGGGATGGGCAGGGATACCTGTGGGATGGGTAATAGCTGTGGGATGGGCAGGGCATACCTTTTGGGATGGGTAATAGCTGTGGATGGGTTAAGGATAGCAGTGGGATAGATGAGCCTCCAGTGCAAGCATAGTGGGACTGTATGGTCACCCTCCCTTGGATCCACACCTATTGGCCCTTATTTATCAATAATAATGTAATAATCATCCACACGTGTCAACACAAAAACAACTCTTTATTAGATGCCCTGTTCATTGTAGGCCCACCCAACATACATGGCCCAATTATCATTCCATGGATGAGACAGGCTGAACGAAGCATCCATTAAGCATCTATCATCCTGTCTTGCCACTCCACTGCTCCACTGGGGAGTTGCACCAGTGTCCCAGGAGGTTGTGCTGGCTTTTTCCCTTCACGTGAGGCTCTGTTGGGGCTTGCACTCCTCAGTGTCTTGTCAGGTTTCGCCCTTGCCTCCATTCCCCAAGCTCCATGTCCCCATTGCCTTGTTGGAGGTCCACGAGCCTGTTCTGCAAGACCGGGGTCAGCGGTTGCGCATGAGATTGTGCAGGATGCAGCAAGCTTCCACGATCCTCCTCTCAGTCTCTGGTGATGCTGCATGGTGGTGAGAAGTACCTGAACCTGTTGGCAGGATGCCAAAGGCATTCTCCACCACCCGCCTTGCCCTGGACAGCCTGTAGTTGAAGATCCTCTCTTCACGGGTGAGGTGTCTTGAAGTGTAGGGCTTCATTGAGGTAGGTTCTGAGGGAGAAGGTGTCATCCCCCATGATGAAGTAGGGCACATCTTGCGTGTCGGTGGGCAGGGGGTCTGGATCTGGAAAGCCATGATGAGGTTGCCTTCCAGCCCCTCCTTGAGGTCACTGCTTGTATACCTGGGCATCTGAACATGAGCCTCTGCCTGAAGCATCAATGTACATGAACTTGTAGTCAGCATCACCATGGCAAAGAGGACGATGCTGAAGAAGCCCTTGTAGTTGAAATAAGTGGAGCCCGACTTGGGTTGGTGCTTTGCAGGCCACGTGCTTCACATCTACGGCTCCATGGTGTGTGGGAAGTTCCACCTTTGGTACCACTGCTCTGCAAATTTCTTCCACTCCTTTCATCAGTGGAGGGGCACTGGAGGAGCTCCTGCAGGTATTCTTCGATGATGGACTGCACCACTTCTTCTGGCCACAATGCTGATGCTGTTGTGTGGCCCCTCCAGCCGTTACTGCATGCTCCTGTAGTGGTCCCTGAGGCCAGGTGGTGCAGAGTGAGTGCCACCTCGAGCCCAGGGTCCAGGCTGGGCAGGAAGTTGGTGGTTTGCCTTGGTCAACTTGGTGTCAGGCGCTGAACAACTTCGTCAAACATGGCTGGAGGCATCCCTCTTGAAGTTGTGTGGAATGCCCGAGTGTGTTCGTTCCTGAGATCACCATCAGCTTGTTGTACAGCCCATACTCTGCTCTTCTCCCGATCCATCTTCGGACCCAGAACGCTTCTTGGCCGCCTCCTTTTCTTCCGTAGTAGAGGTCACAGAGCCTGTAGATGGCTTCGCACTGTTGCAGAAGGATGGTGGTTGCCAAAAGGACTGTGTTACGATCCACGGTGGACATTGACTGGATGCTGTGGAAGAGGAAGAGTCAGATGAAGCTGCAGAGGTCTGCCACAGCTGGGCTTGCTGGTCTGAAAGTGAGATGCAGACGAGTTGCTCTGCCTTTTTATAGGCAGTATAGGTGTCCGTTTGCATCCTCTAGGATCCTGTAGACATCCTTAATATCCGAGATAGGTCCCCTCTGCGAACTTTTTTTCCATTTTAAACGCAGTGTTTCATTCTGCATCCGTTCTGCATCCGTTCTGCGTCTGTTCCGGCTTCCTCCTGCGTCCGAGCGGATGCGAGTTGCACGGATGCGGAACAGATGCTAGCGGATATATGCGGATGTGTAAACAGATGCAGAATGGATGCGTAGCGGATGAATAGCAGATGCAGAAGGATGCATTGGATACATTTCCACGCAAAAGTTTTGGGCAGCCCAAAACTTTCTGAGCAGATGAACGTCAATAGACGGATGCTGGATGGATAGAGAGGAAGTAAAACGGAGGCAGTGAGAGTACACCGCGTTAACCAACGGATAGCAAGCTTTTTTGTCCGTTTTACATCCTCTTTGCATCCGTTGGTGCAGTGTGACATGGGCTTTAATAGCAAAGCCTGGACTGGTTCATTGATGACTTCATAGGACATAATCAATCTGATTACGGTGACGTCCAAGTTGATAAGTATTGTTTGAACCTTTTATTCATGATCCTTTATATGTTTTCCTGGAAAAATTGTACCAAACAATCATCTGCATTATTCCTGTCACCTAGTCCAAAATTACCAGTGATGCCTGTATTCATTTGTTTGTCAATTTTCGCATTGAAATCACCCAGAATGTAAACATTGTCTTTTGGGGGGAAATTGTTTCAGAATTTCTTGGACCATGACATAAAAGCTCCCTATTTCAAGCAGATTTGAATAATTGTGATGTTGAAGGACTTTGTACGAATTCTGATGGTCATGATTTGGTCACTGGTAGTTGAGAAGGTTTCCACTGCTCTAGCAATTTTACTGCTCTAGTGCTTACCATAAATGCCACTCTGTTTTCCTGGTATCATGTCTTGAATAATTGACAGTGAAGTCCTCAGATTGGAAAAAGCCATTATCTGTCCAGTGTAGCTTAGTGACATCAAGGAGATCAATTTCCAACCTGATCATCTCACATTTGACAATATTTAATTTACCCTGACTCATTCCTCTGACATTCCATGTGTCTATCCAATGTATACCTGTGCAACCCAGACATTTGCTTACTCCACTGCCTGCCTCAGAACTGGGATTCCTATTGTCATATTGTTGTTCCCTATCTGATATGTTTGAGACCCTTCCCATATAATTTTCTTGATGAGCTTTTTGAGGAGTAGGTTGCCAGGCCTTTCTTCAACCCTATAACTCACTATACTAGCTATCAATCTTATCTAGCTAAAATGCTTAACCTTTGGCTTACTATAGTGCTCTTTCCTTAATTATCTTAGAAAGAATATACTGTATAAGAATAACTCCTTCCTAGAACATGTGTGTCCCTGAAATGTTGATAAACTGAAACCACAAGGAATATTCCCCTGAAATGTTGATAAACTGAAACCACAAGGAATATTCTTTTTTTTTTTTCATTTTCATGTCACATATACATCTGCACTACTATTGTTCTACAATAAAGTGTCAGCTTATCAAGCCATACAGATCAATTTTATATTCTCTTACTACATATTATAAACTCCAGCTTCTTTGTGAAATATAATATTGCCAAGTTTTGCTTGGCAGCAGGCAAAATCTTCAGGAACTGATTGCCAGCTAGAGTCAATCATGCTCAATATGTTTCATGTCTAACTATTGTATTGTTATCATAATTTCAAGTTGCATACTTGTGCAGTTTTGATTACTATGGATTAATCTATAGGTTTTTAAGGAAGAAGAATACAGATTTACACATTTAACCTGTCCATGTTTTAATTCTATATTTATCATCCTTAGAGTTTTTAGATATAATGCTTCTATATGATAATTCTTAATTTCTTAGTTTTTACCTTAATATTGATAAAAAAAACCTGAAACAAATTTATTGTAAATATATCAGATCCCTTGATACTGATGGGTAAATTTTAAAATCACTAAATTATTTTAAGTTCATATGAAAAAAGGAATCAACACTGAACTGTGTGACCACTTTTTGTCTATTTTACATTATTTATATACACCCATTCTACATTAATTACCTTAATATATGAAAAGATAATTTAAGATTCCATATACTATATTTTGAATTAAAATAAAGCACTAACTTTTGTGAAAGTGATTTGAAATATTAAGCTATAGGAGTGCCAAACCCCGCTATAACTATGATTATGGACAGAGTTCTTTACTTGAAGGATTGTCCAATCTGAATTTGTTTTCAAAATAAAGAATAATGAGAAGAAAATAATAAGATCAGAGATAGATCAGAGGCACAAGTCACTGGAAATATCTGATTCATAACCAGCCCTCTGCTGTGACATTCTCTTAGAAACACCACTTGATTCTTAGAATCTGGAAAACCAAAATAACCAACTTTTCTTACAACTTACCAAACATATATTTATACCAGTAATTACTGACCAGTAATTACCTACAGTTTTATCCTCTTTTTAGTTCAAAAATAATTACTGTGAAATGTTGAGGGACAGCCAATTTTGTACCTACTTATATTTTAGAGATACTCACTAGTGCAAATTCCTTGTTGAGAATCATTTGCTCCACTAGCGATGACTCATTATGGAACAAATGAGGTTGCATGTGGCTCCACATGTGAGGAAACCACCAGAATTCATCTACAGATCCCAACAACAAGTCATCTCCTTCATCTTCTTCAATGGTTCCTAAGAAATGAAAGGCAAATGTTACATTGTAAAAGACATGATGGTACAATTTATTTTCAGATCAGGGCTAATATAAAATACATTCGTTTTGTTGAGTCCTGTTTATGTTGCTGCATGTTTATGAAAATTCAAATAAAATTTAAAAACAATATCAAAGAATTGTTACCAAAATGTCTTCATGCAGAAACTAATGTGCTTAGCACATATATCCTCAATGATTTTGGAATGTCTGCATATAATGCATTGAAACACCAGGAATTCTGGGATAAAATATAAATATTGGATTTTGTTGTAGAATATAAGCAACATTCTTTTTGCATTGAACACTATATTGAAACCAAATATAAGGTCCTGCCTGAGAAGAAATATGCATCCTTAGAATCTGTATGCATTCTTGAGATAGGGTTGCAATCAGATGACAGGACAGCTTTCTTTGTGCATTGCCTACCATCTGAATTGTGCTGGGTGGGTATGTGTGAAAAGGTCTTTTGCAGTCTAACCTGCTTATCCATTTCATTTTCTATTATCTTTCTGTTAAGATCAAGTGCAGTGTAAAGGCTAAAATAATAATATTTACATCTTAAAGATTATTATAACATTTAAAATTATACATGAAGTACTTTGAGTATCTAAAGTCACAAAATGACTGCTATTCTTATTATTATTAGTAGTAGTACCTGCTTCATCTCTCAGTTATTTCTATGTTACTTTTATTCTACCTTTGCCTTATTATGTGTATTTGCTTTTTATTGTCTATATGGATTAAACTGTGACCTAGGATGACTTGCACAAATCCATATCCATTGCCAGTATGAGTCATTAGTCATTTGCCAGGACTGCACTTCATGGTCTTATATGCTGTAAGAAATTTGTTAGCTGAATATGATGCTCTGTAGTTTCCAAGAAAATTCTCAACTATATCCTTAAATGCTTTCCAGGAAATTTTCTCTGGCTCCGCTAACAGATCTTCAAATTTCTTGTCATTGTTGATGTATCTGATCTGTGGATCAACAAAAACATCTTCCTAAATTTTGGTATCAGATATTCTTGGGAACATCTGTCTCAAACTGAAAATGTTTACCTTCCTTGTTTATTAGTTTTACAAATTTTTTCATCAGTCCAAGTTTTATTTGAAGCAAAAGCAAAAATACCTTAGGTCAACAAGTGGCCATTTCTTTTTAATGTAATGAGATTGTCCTGCATGGCTGTCCCACTCATATATGTAACAACAGTACATGGTATATCCAACCTGCATTCCAGCAGCAGAAACACTACTTTTAAATCTCCACAGATATTCTAGTTGTACTTGGTGTACCAGATGTGTTTCAACAACAGTTCCATGTTTTCATAAGTTTCTTTCATGTGTGCAACATAACCAATGAATGGTATACATTGCCAAAACAGATGAATTCCATAAAACAGTATGTGATATGTCAAATTAAATATGTGATATGTCAAATCATTTCATGATTAGCATGAAATCCATAAAATACATCCAAAAGTGTTTAGGAAACAAAAACTGTATTGTCATCATCATCTTCATCATTTATAATTTTATTATTATTTAATATTATGTGTTCATAACAATGTGAAGGCACAGCTACCAGTTCTTTAGCTGATTGTGGGCTTCATATGCATTAAGAACATAGGACTCATAAATGTATTGGCAGAATTTACTATGACCTTTTGTAATTGGCAGCTGGACCTTTTGTCAATGAGCAGATTTCCTAACTGTCTTCTAAGATGTTTTTGCTATGGCACCCAATGTACCACTAGGACCATCACTAGGATTGCAAGTTTGTGCCATAACATTTCAATTTTGATTTTCAAATCCTTATGCTTTGTGACTTCTTCCCTTCTTTGTCTTCTATCCCTTGTATTGCCACATCAATTATTTACACACTCTCTTTTTCAACCAGAGTTATGTTTGGCACGTTATGAGTCAAGACTTTATCAGTCTATATTCAGAAATCCTACAATATTTTACCCTGCTTGTTTTTTACTACTTTTTCAACTAAATAGTATCACATTTTTTCATGATATTTTCATTTGAAAATATTCTCACAATGGTCCATGATAATTTTTTTCCAGTGAATCATTTTGGTCACCGTGTTATGTCATTGTTTGTAAAATTAGTTTGTACAATCTTCTTGCATGAGTTGAGTATAAGAAATTACTGTATCTTCTGTCTCTTTGCACAGCCTGAACTTTAAGTTTATTTTTAAATTTAAAGTAAAGAAGTATGATAAAAATATTGATTTGATGAATTTTCAGTTCTGCTTTTGATGTCATTAATTCCAATTGCTTGCTTTTGGGCTATCAGAATCAAGGTTTTTTTTTTAATGTTGTAGTTGCAATCCAGGTTCAGTCATTATCCACTTTCCCCTCAATCTTTTGTAGAAATTGACTATGCAATACTTTTCCTTACCAATTTTTTTAGATTATTTTGATATTCATTTTATTTAATGTATATTTAGTAAGTTCCAATGTTGAACTTGCACCAATGTTTGGTTGTCTTTTACATAATCAGTCAAAGTACACTCTTCTTGATTGACAGTTAGACTTGAGGTAAACTTCTGCTTCCATTTCTGAGGAGCAGTTATAATCTATCCACAGCACTACAGGAATGAAATATAAGATCAATAGTTATGAGTTAGTTTTGGTTTTCAGTTCAAATTGTCCAGTTCAGCTTATGTTCAGTTAATAATTCTAACAGTGTATTGTATCATAAGTATGAGCCAGATACTGATAGCTTTAATGGTGTTTCAATTGTTCAATTTTGTATTTAGCAATTTTCTCACTATTTGAATATATTATTTACTAATCACCTTTTTACTTTGTTCATACATTGTTATCCAACTATAAAATACTCAGATACTTGTAGGCTTCATCCCAATGGCTTTTGAAATTTGGTTATTTGGCATTTCAATTTCACTGCTGTTTGTGATTTATTGATTGGTTGATAGCTATTGTAACACATTTTTCTAGGTCAAATTCTGTATTTGTGTAAAAAAATATTACAATGTTTGTCAATGACTGGATTTCAATTTCTGAGTTTTCCATAAAACGTCTTATCATCCACAGAAACCAAATGTGAGTTTTTATTAGCATTTTCTGCTGCTTGGTAATCAAGATTTGGGGTTTTTTTTCAACATAACTGAATAAGGGTGATAATGAATCACCCTGGAGGATTTTATAATGGTTTGTCACATAGTTAGCCAGTTGTTCAGACTGGATTTGGCATTTTTTTTTAATTACTAAGGACAGTCAGATGTGCATGTTTGATGGTGTTACAGATACTGATTCAGGCTGTAACCTTTTCTGAGTAAAGCAAAGCTCCATTTAATCCTGTCTTGTTTCCATCATAGTAATAAATGAGATGCTTTGGAAACACTGTCGTAAAAACAACTTTTATTTCTTATTATTGTCTATTAATTACAGGTTAGTGAAATTGTTACTCTGAACAACAAAAGTCATGAGAATTAAGGGAGAAGGCGGAGCTTCGTCTCGGTGCTACAGCTGCGATCTCGGGGCTCTGAGATCGCAGCTGATA
>BHFT01025551.1:0-56399 GCA_004320025.1 Laticauda laticaudata
AATTCATAGGAGTGATATACAGATATATGTAAGGATTAGGTGTGTGTATATGGCATAAATTAAGGAAAGAAAAAAAAGATCTTACAAACTGTTGAAAATGAGAATATTTTTAATTGTTTTCTATCTTTTTTTCTTTTTTCTACTCCTTTTTTCTTCTCTTTTCTTTCATTTGTGCATGTGTTGTCGATTTGTTTTAATTGTAAAATCAATAAAATTTATTTATATATAAAAAAGAAAAGATGCTAGATATCGAATAACTAAGGATAGTAGCCCTTCCACTATTCTGGTTTTGACTAGCTGCTTATTAGATCCTCAGATGTCTTCATTTTCAGATGGATAGTGTCAGGAATGGAGAAAATCGATATGTGATCCAAGCCTCACTCTAAATTTAGATTGTTTTAAAAGAAGGGGGAACAAATCTCTTGGGGCTCCATGGTTGGTTTTGAAATAGAAGAAAATGTATTTATGCTGCCAAAGTTCACAGTCATTCTGTAAGCTTATGAAACTGTTGTTTCATTACATGACTGCAATAAAGTTTGTTGATATGTACATAGGTTATTAGAGTGCATTTTATGATTGTTGTCATGCAGACTGATCGACCAGGGAGGAAAGTATTATCTCTCCCCTCCCAAAAAATGTTCTGAGATCTTTTTGATTAAACTCTGGACTGCAGTAAATGTTGTGGTTAAAACTGCCGCCACATTGCGGTCCAGAAATAGAAAAAAGAAATTAAAAAAAGGATGATATCAATCTTTTCGGTTGCAGATGATAAAAATGAGTAACAGCTTGTCTCTACTTTGAGTCTGCAGCTACAGTTTTAGACAAATTGCAACTATGACATCTGCATCAAGCTAATGATTGCACTTTTGAGGTCTGGAATATTTTATTTTGTTTTTTTCAATGGGCAAATGAAGCTAACGAACCCTGAAAAAAGTAAAATACAACTACCAAGAATCAGCAAAGGACATATTTTATGGCCTTCTGTTCAACATAGATACAGAGATTTATGAACCTGAATACTGAACTGGGTCTGAAGCCTGTAGTCCAGGAAATTCACAAACGAGACCTATTCTTAACCAACAGAGAAAAGTGATTATTTCTGAATCTGACTGTAATTCTCAGATGTGATTATTTGTTATCATTATGGATTTGTCTACTTTTAAAGTATTGTTGGCATGGCATCTTTTAGAGCAAATTCCATGGTCTGTGTGGTATTTTCTTTTGCATTTTCTTTCATCTGTCTTGAATATCCGACTTAATTTGGATGACTCTGGAATCATATATCCTCCACTTTAAATCAGGAAACAAAGTTAGTTGTGCAAATAATGTAAAATATACAGTATGGCACTGTACAAGGCAAAGTTTAGATAACATTCATTCCCATATACTATGTCGTTGTTTGGCATTTATCACCTGTAATTTATTTTGGCATTATTTTTCAATGAAAAAAAAAAGGGTAAAATTGTAAGTTAGTTTCTACAGTTGCCAGTTTTCAAGCACTTTAAGTCAGGATCTGCTGTCAAATCTAAGCCTTATTTGATATAGGTTGAATAAGTTTTAGAACCTGATATTAAGACATTTATTTGGTGGGAATGCACTAAGGAATCTATAATAATGACCAAACTGCTAGCAATATCTGTCAGTTCTAAAAATTATTCAGCAGTTTCTCTTCCTGTTCTCCTTTTCTCTATTAGTTTTCATTTTTGCTTTTATACTTATAGAAGTCAGGATAGTTTTTGTCATGTTTAGCTGTTTGCTAAAGGTGGGTGAATTAGTTCATTCTAGAAATCTAGTACTCCTATTGTTCTAGAACTGCCTGTTGTTTTAGGATCAGTAACTTAGATTTGTTGTTGACTCATGAGTGTTCTTTAAAAGTGTTATATTTCCCACCTGGGATTCATTTATTTAGTTATTTTTATTTTTGTCAATTGCTTACAAGATAATAGTATAAGTAAAAAACATAGTTATGAATAAATGGATACATATAAGAAAAATTAAAAAAAATAAAAGAAACAACAGGACAGGGACAGTAGGCACGACGGTGTGCTTATGCACGCCGCCTATTGACCTTTTAGGAAAGGGGTGAGTTCAACAGTAGACAGTCTAAGGTTAAAGTTTTTGGGGTTTGGGGAAGAAACCACCGAGTCAGGTAGAGTATTCCAGACATTGACCACTTTGTTGCTGAAGTTGTATTTCCTGCAATCAAGTTTGGTGCGATTTTAATCTTGCAGTTGTATCTATTGTTTGATCTGTTGTTGAGGTGAAGCTGAGGTATTCATGACAGTAGGACATTGCAATGTATGATTTTATATACTACTTAGATCAGACCGAAGCTGGTATAGTTCTAGTTTCTAGGTCTACAATTCAAGTCTGGTGCATAGTATTCTGCAACGAGTCGAGGAGTGGAGAACTCTTCTTGTGAAATATTTCTGGACTTTCTCAACTGTGTTAATATCAGATACGTAATGTGGGTCCAGACTGATGAGCTGTATCGAGTATTGGTCTAGCAAATGTTTGTATGCTCTAGCTATTGGTGGTAATATTACCAGAGGAAAAGCTACATAAGATTAGGTTAGCTAGTAAGATTAGGTTAACTCTTAATGCTTTTGGCTATGTAGTTACAGTGGGCTCTAGGCCCTTAATCATTAGAGATGAGTACTCAAAGATACTTGACAGAATTGGTCATCAACAAGGTCTGACTATCGCCTGTATTTTATTTTCGATTATTATTTTTTTTGCCAATATGTAAGACAGAGCATTTATTTGTTGAGATTTGAAGTTGCATTTGTTGACCATCTGATACATAGTCAAAGTCTTTGAAGGGTGGTGTTGAATACTTCATCATCAGCGAAGAGAGTGCAGTTGCTTTGATATTACACAGAGTCATTTATTAGATATGAAAAGTGTTGTCTAGAACACCCGCCTGGGGGACACCACTGTTGCCAGGTACAATTTGATAGGAACTCCAATTTGCCATTGGTTGTCTTTTTGACAGAATGCTTCATCCAATAGCAGGTGTCCTGAGATGCAGTAAGATTTTAGTTTTAGAAGTAGTGTTCATGCACACTGAATCAAAGCTTTAACAGAAGTTATGTAGATTGCGTCTATTGTTGATATGCCCTGACGAGTTGTGTAGTCCTTATGTTTTTACAGTGTGAGAGTTGAGATTACATGATAGTTTTTCTGAAAAAACTAAATGGAGGATGATGGATTGGTTTAAAATTGATTCCAGACTTTACAGGTGACGCAGCATAAAGAGATTAGTCTGTAATTTCAACTAGGATGGGGTCTCCCTTTTGAAGATGGGGATGACTGTGGCTTGTGACCATAGTTTGGCAAGGAGCTGGTCCAAGATTTTTCAAAGATTATGCTTAGAGGTTTGGCTATGGCAGTGGATAGCTTTTTTAAGAAGTAGGCACAAATTTCGTCTGGTCCAATAGATAGAGATGGATTTAGATTGCATACTGCTTTTTCAACATTGTCTTTGTAAAATTGATATGTATTAGATCATTGTAGTTGTCTGTGGTTCGACTAGGAAATACTGGCATGATCCATTGCTGTTTACAAATACTGAGCCAAAGAATGTGTTAAAGAGGTTGGCTTTAATAGTCTATGAAAGTTCCCAATGCTAAAACAACCAGCCTTTAAATGACATGGCAAACTGTTGAGATAGACCTATTTTAACAAAATAATGATGAGCATTTACATAGCACAGTTGTAGAGAATGATATCAAAGGGGAATGGATGTTGCATTTTTATTCTGTAGTCTGTAAGTTTGGATGGATTCTGAAAGGACCTGTAGAACTGACTGTAGCCAGAAGGCCAAATTTATCATAGTTTTACTTTTGAGACCATCAGAAAAATCTCACTTTGATAAAAAGTAGAAAGTCAAACAACTTTTTCTGTTACTCCCAAGGAAGCTCTTTTCAAACCTCCAAGGAATGGTGTACAATCTGGAGAAATTCCCTAAGACGCATTCATTCTTCAGCTTTAGAGATAAAGGAAGCCATCGGTGATTTTTTCAGATCAAAATAGGATGCTGTGCAACTTAACTGAATTAAATCTGAAGCTCTTTCTATGTATGCTAGCAATTTCTCCTTATCTCTAATTCAAAACAGCCCATCCACAATCCTGTCTGCAGTTCCATGATGTAATTTAGGAATGAAATTTGTGGTATTCTTGCTCATTTCCGTTAGATATACATTTGGCCATATCTCTTTCAAGAACAATACACATTTTTACAAGGAATGTGAAACTATGCTTCATATGTTTGTATGGAAACAGATTTTTGGGGTCAAAAATTGAGGTAATTAGGTTCAAAGTACAACAGGTACAATGCAAAACATAGTGACATACAGGTAGTCCTTGACTTACAACAGTTCATTTTAGACTGTTGGAAGTTACAATGGATCTGAAAAAAAAGTGATTTATGACTGTTTTTCACATTTATGACCATTGTAGCATACCTGGGGTCACATGATCAAAATTTAGATGCTGGGCAACTGACCCGTATTTATGACAGTGGCAGTGTCCTGAGGTAATATGATCATCTTTTGTGACCATCACGAGCAAAGTCAAAGGGAAAGCCAGATTCATTTAACAACTTTCATACTAACTTAACAACTGAAGCAATTCACTTAACAACTGTGGCAAGAAAGGTCGTAAAATCGGGCAAATCTCACTTAACAAGTGGCTCACTTAGCAACATAAATTCACTTAGCTCAACTATGGTCATAAGTCAAGGACTACCTGTACCTTTCACCACCTAAAGATACCCATACCCACTCACTTACATCCACAGGCAAAATATTTGGAAATGGAAGCTTCTAGAAGGGGACAGTTTTTCAACAATTGTTCTCTGTATGTTTATTTCTTTTCACTGAATGCGAGAAATTTGCCTAATGCAATTTATTTGAGGAATTTCCCCATAAGTTTGTTGTGCCTGCTGTATTTGTTGATTCAATTTTATTTTATTGCAGTGAAATGCTTGGTGATACACAAATAAAACTATGTCTCTGTGCATGGTGGCTGGTACAACAGAGGCCTTAACAATTCGAACTAACATATTAATGTATTTAAAAGGAAGCTTTTAAATCTTTTTTGTTAAACAGCTACACTTACTGGCAAGATTAGGAACAACAGTTTTTCCCCCGCCCTTGTTCACTGCCTTATTGTTGCAGCAAAACCAGCAGAGTTTCATAATGCTTCACCATTAATCCGTTTGCTGTATACCCTAAGACTTTGTGAGTTAAAAACATCTTGCATTTCTTGAAGTTAATGATAGTATAAATACATAGAAAGTTTTGTAATAAATGAAAATAATAAAGTTACAATCATCATAACATACCATAATATTTCTGTTTTGCTGTAGAAAATGAAACTTTTTGCAGTTGGAAGTAAGGACCCTGTTTCTGTTCTAGTTTTTACAGGTAATCCTTGACTTATGACTGGTCACTTCGCTACCATTTGATGTTACGACCTATCTGAAAAACGAGATTTACAACCTAAATTTGAACTTCTGATGGTCATACCCCCCAGAGGTCACATGACCCAACTCTGGGTGCTCGACAAAACAACTGCATTTATACCTGTTTGCAGTGTTCCATGCTTATATTTTTTACAATAAAAAAACCCCTGGCACTTCCAATTTTTTGCAAACCCTTGCCATATTGAACAACAAGTTTGCTTAATGACTGCGGTGCTCATTTTACAATTGTTTTATGACTACTGCAAAAAATATATTGTAAAATTGGCTTGGTGACATGACCACATACCCACATACTCAAATATATTACAGGACACAGAGAAACAATACATTCTAGTTCGGATATATACATGTTCATGGTGAGAAAAACTAATCTTGCTAGTTTACCAGGTGGCTTAGGGAACAAAGCTGTTACAGAATGTGGGAGTCCTGCTAGAAATACTTTGAAACCTCCTCCCAGAAGGGAGCAACAGAAACAGACTGTAAAGTGGGTATGTGCGGTCTCTAACCATGCTTTGAGCTCTAAGCACATAGCACTTATAAGCAGTATCCTGAATAATGGGAAGTGAACTTCCTATAATCTCAGTTGTCCTTATCACTCTCTGTAAAGACAAATGAGAAGACGATTCCAAGGAATCACTAATTCATTACTATTTTCAGCAGGATTCCCTTTGTTTTTGAGTGTCCAAGCATGGCCAATAGTGGGGGATGCTAAAAACTTTAGTTTAGCAAATGATCCAGAAGACGTCAAGTTCCCAAAACCTATGAGAACTTTATGGTAGAGACTGTGTTTGTTTTTATTTCTAATGGTTTGAATAAGATGGGAAACTCCAATATAATTTTACTGGTTTTGGCTTGATTGTTAAATCTAACATGAAAATGAAACAAGTATAATTGGCATGCCTTATTAGGAATACCTATTATTACCCAATTTGGGAAAGCATAAATCCATTATTTAATGATCTAGCCAGAATGAGAGTTTATTTAAAAATCTTATTTTTTGGATGGAAGTTATTAATTGACAGCGATATACAATATATTGTCAATGGTAATTATTAAAGTTATGTTTTTATTGGCAGATTTATTTCATAGATTTGTGTTTTCCTTCTCATTGTTAGAAATTTCAAAGCCATGTTTATTAGCTGTAAAGAAGATATGTTAATTATTGCTCACAATTTCAGTTTTTTTCTTTCTCCTTACTGTTTCTTTCAGCCCCTCCTCTATACAGATATACTTCTTGTAAGATGATGATTCATAATAAGCTCCTTGTACAGCTTGTAACTACAGAATGTGCTGTAGCTGCTGCTAGGTTAGACACAATCACTACTGTGGACTCTAAATTTTATGTCAATTTAATTTGAGGTTGCAGACTGTTGCAGTAGGTAAGTTCTACTACATGACTAGAAAAAAAGTTAATAAAAAATACAAACAGCCTGAACTAGCTTCACAGAACAAGGAAGACTCTTTTTTCCTTTCTTTTAACTAGAAAATGTAGTATAATCAGCAAATTTGAAACTTTAGCATAATCAGCAAATCTAGCAATTTCAGTTTTAGCCATTACTTCAACAACTCATGTTGCTTGATTCAGGACCATTTGCAGCTTCTGAACGATCTTCATGGGTAGCCTCACATAGAATGTCTTGCAGTAAGGAAAGCAAAAGGGGACTAAAATATGAGTCACTGTGAGCAGAGTTTCCAGAGCAGGAAAAATTGTAATTGACATAGAACATGGTTTTATGGAAAGGCCCTGCAGATGGCAACTGCCATTTCCTTATTTGAATAGGAACCAAGACTCCACGAGAACCACAAACTGCATACATGTTCCACCTTGGGAAATACAAAGGCATGTTGAATGGTTTTTCAAGGTATTTTCTCAAAGCTGTCGTGCAGTCATTTAAAGAGTATCTTTATTCATACGAACATTTGTGTACATGCAAAGACAACACTACTGGGATTGGTATGAAAGAAGAATGGCCAGTTTCTCATAGTCTTATATTTGAAAATGTTACCCTCAGTAAGACTTCCTGCGATTATAGAGACTCTGGTAAGAATCCCTCCTTAACCCCATTTCCAATGTTCAAGATTAGCTTTTTTCTAATCCTGCAATCTTTCATCAAGCTTGCTGGAAAAAGTAGCAAACCCAAGTTACATTTTTTATTATCCAAATGTTGTTCTGTTCACATGATGCAAGATAGCACTGTTCCTCTTCCATTCTGTCTTATCTCGGAGTGGCAGGAAACAGATAACAAGTGAAGCTGTGGAAGAGCATTGGCAAATGTTGAAGGTTAAAGATGATGGGTGCAGATCTGTCTTCAGCTTCCTACTGTTTTGATATGTGGGTGGACCCCACGGCCCTATTTTTAATATCGAATATACTCATTCTAATATAGAATATAGTCATTCTACTTAGCTTTGGGCATAGGAGTTATCATTTTGTGGACATTATGTATAGAAGTTCTAGATCAGATGAAAACTTGGTAAACTGCATTCAGATACTACCCTGAACTATTGTTTAGCTATGCTTTAATGAGCAAGTCAGAATTGGCAGCATGCATGTCATGCTAAGCCAATGCTATCAATTCTTTTTATTATACATTAAAACAGAACTAGGCAAAGCCAATTAGGCTTTAACACATTGTGTGAATCCATCCTTTCTATGCTTTTGTTTCCAAGTGAAAAATGTGAACCTGTTTCTATATGAATAGTGATAGAAGTAGTAATGTAGGTAATCAGTTCATTTTTTTCAATAATAACTACTTGATTATAACATTTTATTACTTAATATAATCTCAAGAATTACTTGTGCAATAGTTGTGATATGGAAGTAAGTTGACTTTAGCATTTAGCCTTATTTTTTGACATTAAAATGGGAAACATAATTTTATTTAGTGGTTAATAAGTATTCTGAACAAGGGGTTTTCAAATTTTGCAACACCAAAAACCTTTAAAATGATAAAAGGAATTTGTGCGCCTCCCTTATGAATGTCTTTCATAAATGAAGTCAGTAAATAAATTTATTACTAACTTCTCTGGGCTAAAGGTTGTACAAGAAAAAACTATGTTGCTTCGTAAAAGAAATGTACAGTTAGACCTCCAGTTACAATCATTCATTTAGTTATAACAGCACTGAAAAAAAAGACTTATGATCATTTTTCACCCTTATGAGGGTTGAAGCATTCCCGCAATCACATGATCAAAATTTGAACACTTTGCAACTATTTATGACAGTTGCAGTGTGCCAGGGTCATGTGATCACCTTTTGCAAAATCAGTGAGGAATCCAGATTCATTTCTCTGTTACTAACTTAAAAACTGTAGTGATTCGCTTAACAACTGTGGCATAAAATGGGACAAGGCTCATGTAACTGTCTTCCTTAGCAATGGAAACTTTTGGGCTCAATCTTGATCATAAATTGAGGACTACCTGTCATATTCATCATACAATCTTGAGTTAGAATAGAATAGAACAGAACAGAACAGAATAGAATAGAATAGAATTCTTCATTGGCCAAGTGTGATTGGACACGCAAGGAATTTGCCTTGAGTGCATATACTTTCAGTGTACATTCTTTTTTTATTTAGGCTTGTTTCAGTGGACTGGTTGTTTTCAGTTTGTCATCTACCATCCAGGAAAAGTGTTTCTATTTTAAAAGGCTAAATATTTAAAGTAATAGATATGGGAACTTACTGAAATGAATACACCTACAATACCAGATATACTGCTTGTGACTAGTGTTTTTTGACCAATGGTTTCATGGGTCTAGCCCTCTCTTAAAATTCGCTCTAGACCAGGGGTGTCACACTACATAGATTTATTTGAGGGCTCGATCAGCATTGTAGTTCTCCATGGGCTGGCTGGGGGGGGGGAGATGGGATGGATGCCTCCTGCAGCACCCTGCTGGCCAAAACAGGGTGTGGGAGGGCCCGCATGGCCCTGCATGCCCTGTTTTCGGCCTGGATGGCCTCCTGCCACACTTTGCTGACCAAAACGGAGTGCGTGGGGTCACATGCAGCCCCCACACCCCATTTTGGCCCGGCAACGTGAGGCAGGATTTTGTTCAGGCTGAAAATTGGGCACACATGGGCCGCGAGTGGCCTGCCTGTGCCCCATTTTGGCTGTCAGAGGCACCACAGGCCAGTCCTTTGCTATTTCCAGGCTGGCCCCATGGGCCAATTTAAGCACCCCGCAGGCCAGATCCTACCCTTGGGCCCTGAGTTTGACACCCCTGCTGTAGGCCTTGCTTCCTGAATTATCTAAGGATGGCCTAAGGCTACCTATGGACAGAAACAGACTGTATTTTGATACTGTAATGTGATTACATTTCACTTGTCATCATTTTTTTTTTAAAGAATGCTTGTAGCATCCCACCCAACCCCATTACTTGTGCTCAAGGGTTGCAGTCTACAGTTTTAAGAATTCTGACACTGTTGAATTATGTTTCCTTTTAGAACTGGAAGTTAATTCTGTTTCTCAATTTAAAGGATAGGCTAGGGTGTTTTTTGGATGTTTTATTTGGGGAAGTTCCTTTCTTAGAAACTTTGTATCATCAAGGGTACTCTAAACTATTACTCAATAGTCTTCATTTTGTATCCGGACTATTGAGATAAATATAGTTTTCATTCTCACTCTGGAAATGTGTCATTCTTGCAGACAGACTTTTTTTTAAAAAAAAATTTGGAATGAAGTGCCTGTCTAATAAATCTCAAGTATGGAAAAAAATAAAGTTTTATTGTTGAATAATACAAATAGTATAGTTTTGTGGATTAATTTCCAAATTGCATAGAATTGAGTCAAAGTCTCGATAACTTAAATTGTGAGAATTTTGAAAGAATGGAATTCTCCTTCCCAATTACAGAAAGAAACATTGTTTTGATTTTGTTGAAAATAAAAAGCATTTTCTTTAAATTGGTTCTTCTAGCATTAGGAAGAAATATCAATATTCCACCTTATAATTGGAGTGATCATTGGACTCAAGAAAGAATCAGTACACTATAACACAATTTTAAAAAATCTGAATTGCTTTGACAGTCTTATTTTGGGCAGTCATATTTTAATGAAAAATTCACGAAGACCACTAGATCATATAACTGTGGTAGCCAATCTTATGCCTGCATGTCAGTCTATGACCTTAGTCACTTCCCTATAGCTCTTTCCTCATGGCATATATCAATGAGTTGGCTTCTTTATGGTCCTCCACATAGTTTCACAACAATTGTTAAAGGCGGTAGTGCTTAATGACTGAAAACAAAGGTGGAGTAGGAATGTGTAAGGTAGGAGCAGGCAGGTCTTTTAGCCTTTACTGGACTCCCTATTCTGCATTGAAATAAATGAATGGGAAACTGATGTCTTACAAAGCAAAACAATATAATGCCCTCTTTTTTATTTATAAGAATCTCTTTGACCATTTTTAGAGAAAAAAACTGCGTTAGTGCAGTTAAGTGCTTTGTCCAGCAGTTTAGTATCATTTCAAAAATAATAAAAATAAATGTAAACTGAATGTGTGTGTGGGGTGGAATATCAGAGAGCAATAGCTATTAGACTTATGTACCGCTTCATAGTGCTTTACTGCCCTCTACACAGTTTACAGAATCAGCATATTGCCTCCAACAATTTGGGTCCTCATTTTACCGACCTTGGGAGGGTAGAAAACTGAGTCACCCTTGAGCCATTGGGAATCGAATTGCTGGTAGTTACCACAATTAGCCTGTAATTCTGCATTCTAGCCACCATACTACCACGGTTCTTCAGCCTCAACTTTTTGACATTCTGATTACCGGAGTAGAAAGTTATGAAATAGGAATAACTGAATAAAATATAGAAGGTTTGTGATTGGCCATATCCCTTGTGGTGGCCATTTTGTAAATCAACTTTCATTCACATCATCTTGTGAAATTATCCATAGCATGCTCTCATTTTAAATATTGCCATAGTCCAAAATTATGATGTATCAAGTACCTGGAGAGCTGTAGTGTCACTGTAGATATTAGAATTTTCATGAGTTCCAAAACCCTTTAGTAGAATGATCAAACAATAAACAAAACCAAGTGTTCATTTTCTAACAAGCTTTGTCCCTCTTATGTCTTTGATGTACCAATCCAGCTAACAACATGAATAGAAGTTTTATTTTCTCATTTAACTTTGTTTTTTTCCTGCAAGGGAGTGAAACTAATGTTGGAAGACAGTTTCCTAAACCATTTGACAGGCTTGTTTTCATAATATTTTGAAATGTCATTTAGAATTCGATTATTTATACTTCAAAATACAGTGGTGCCTTTTTATAATGCTTCTTCTTAATGGAATAGGGCATGAACTAAACAAGGGTGGATTTAGAAACTGGTGTGAATTGCTTTTGTGTGTTAGATTTGTCATGAAAGTTTTTATAACTTAAGAGAATTTTCTGCAACTTTTCTTGCCTTTTTAGAAATGAATTATTGGAGTCTTGATCTATATGGATAGTGATCTATATGGATAGTGTTCCTGATACCCCACCCATTTACAACTTGTTTGGTTTCTAGAGTAGAGAATTCAAATTCACTATATGATCTACTCAATAGATGTATGGTTGGGTCTGGTACCCTAAATTTCATAAGACATGTCATGAAAGCCTTAAAGGAGACATTAGTCTAGAAACATAAGAAGAACTTCTATTATCTCTCTCATATAACAAAGAGAATCAATTAAAAACTCTTTCCACCAATATATAATTAACCCCAATGCTATCTAATGATTAAACCATGTTATAGCCATGCTGCATCTATAGCAGGGCTCCTCAAACTTGGCAAGTTTAAGACTTGTGGACTTCAAGTCCCAGAATTCCTGAGCTATTCTGGAGTTCAAGTCCACAAGTCTTAAACTTGCCAAGTTTGAAGACCCTTTGATCTATGTATGTATAGAGCCCAGGGGGATGTTCCTCTTTCAGAAATGTGCCCACCTGTGTTTTGGATGAGGCATCAGCTGAAGGCCCAAGATGCAAAAACCTGTTTAATTGAAAATCTCCAGGAATCTGTTGTAACTATTGTTCCTTTTGTTCCAACCTCTCTTCTGGGTTGCAACCCTCCACTTCAGCTCCTAGATACCATGGGTGGGTTGATGGTGGAGTTCCCCAGACTCATGAAAGACTTGACCTCAGTTTCTCAGGGTGTTGAGTCTGAGGTAGATGACCAGATGTTCGTGGTCACCATGATAGCCATGCACTTGAACCAGGTCACTGAGGACCCAATAAACAGCTGGGGGTGGGATGGGGGATGCCACATGCCACGTCTGGTTTCCATGTCAGAACAATGGTGATACGATCAGAAGATTGTCATTATTACCTGATGTGGTTGAATAATTTTCTGTTTGCCTGAAGTGCCCTGATGTTACTTCACTACTAAATCAAAGAGAGGGTGGAGTCTGGACCTATTTGATTGATCTGCCCCAAAGAACAAACTAAACCAGAAATTGTCTGGGATTGTTCCTGAAGGTCTGATGCATGATATGACTGCTTGGAATGAAAAGATGGCTGAAGCTTTGAATCACAGATAATGCACAGAACAAAATGTCTGAAGCACTGTTGAAGGGCAACAAGGAATGAGCCCAAGCAAGTACAAATTAGAGCCATTATTAAAACCTACCTTGTGACATAAGGCTGATGGAGTTCATCAATATTTTTCTGTCCTTCTGCATCTGCAGATAGCTACTTATCAGCCCTCTTTAGTATGGTTAGATCCTCCTGGGAGGGAGATTGAAACAAATATTTTTCTTCACGGCTCCTGTGAGGAGTATTTTAGACCTCAGTTGGATAAAGTCTATTGGGTTTACAAGTTGGATTCCATCCTTGAGTGTCATGGAAGTTCAAACTGGACCTGATTGTCTGGAATAAGTTTGATCTTTGATCCTAGAGTAAAACTAATGATCATTGCCAGCAAGGGAAGATGATAGTAGAGAATATTGCTGTGTATTATATCAACATGTAAATTGGAGAAGAGGAATTTGAGCAAAATTCTTTATTCCCAGTTTTCATTAAATTATTTAAATCTCTCATTTTAGTTAATGTGTTGTGCATGTTACTCATTCTTTATTCAGTTAGGATATTTCTCTGTTTCTATAGAGTAATTCAATACAAACTTATTAAAGCTTGTTGAAATGTAAATACAAATTCTGTACCAAATGAATGTTAACATAATTTTTAATTATATGCTTGTTTATTTTCCTTTTTGGGGGTGAAGCCTGCTTAAATGCTAAGCAATTTTCATGCTCCTGAGGCAAACTGTGTACACTCAGTACTTTCCAATCTATATTATGCTAGTTTTTATTAGCCATTTTAATTTTTTTTAAGAAAATCTATATTTTTGAACGCCACAAACATGGTTGTTTAAAAGTTGATTAAGATGAAGAAACAGTACACACTGTGAAGGGGAAATGGAGTATTTCTTCAGGATTTGGCAAAGATGTACATGATTTGTTTTGAAAGAAGAAAAAAAAACCTGAAGCTTTTAGATCTATCAATCAGCCCAGCAGTTTCAGTCACCTTTCAGACACTACAGTATGAATATCTGCCATGATTTTTTTTCCAGATAAGGAAAGAATAAGCACATCATCATAAAGACATGAAATCTTTTTTCCCCTTTTCCCTTCTAAACCCAGAATTGCATACTATAGAAAATAAAATAATAGGGTTGGAAGAAATGGATAGTCTTCTTGTTCAGTCCCTTGCTTGGGCAGGAGACCTTATACCATTGTGTACAAATGAGTGTCCAGTCTCTTCTTGAAACCCTCCAGTGATGGTTTTGAAACATCTTACAATAATATATAGGTCAAAACAAACAGTAAAATGTAAAATAGTCAAGTTTCTATACTATGTAAGAAAACAGCCACTTTATTTGATTTCTCCCATGGCCATTGGGAAAATTTTATTCTGTTGACAGCCATTGCATTGACAAATGTGAAAGTGTATATATAATCTTATTCTATGTTCCTAATTCTTTATTATATGTCTTTAATTCTTAAGTGTCATTATAAAACATCCACCCCTTATTTTATCATGTTTTAAAGGTTCAAAAGATTTTAAAGGCTGAGATGTAATCCAACAAGTGACATACAGATCACATCAGAAAACTGTAGGTGGCAAAATTTTGTTTGATAATCATGAGATTTGCATATCACCAGAACTGGGATTTAAACCTAAATGCAAAACTTTTTGTTCCCATTATATTGGATCTCATTTGATTTGTTGCAAGGCTTACACTATGAACAACTTGAACCTTTATTTTTTGTTCTTCCTGTTTAGGGACTTAAAATTGTATGTTCTACAGCCAATAGCTTCTTCAGAAGTATACTCCACTGCAAACAGTTCTAAAACTGATAAAAACCGTATCATTCCCCTCTAACCGTATCATTTTATGTATATCTGAGAGACAATGGGAAACTAAATGGCTACTCAAGACTTTTAACTGGTAAATAAAACTGAAAATTTGGATTCAGAATGACTCATGGGAGTCACTACGTCCAGTCTTCTCAACATGACTGTTAACTGCAGCAGTCTTCTCCAAAGTGTTGTTCTCCTGTGAGAATCCTACTTAGAATGGCTTTTGACCCCAGATAGGACACCAAATGTCATTTAATTTAAACCTCTCTGTTCTGCAGCTTTCTTGACATGAGGCTTGACATAATTTGGTTGTGGGAGAGAGCTGGCTTCAAGCAAATTCTTCAGCCTCTGGAAAGGGTTCAGGCCCTTCTCCGTTCTCAATCTATAAGTTCCTTGCATCATCACCCTGATTTACACAGGCCCCAGGACCTCAGGGTCCATTCTTTTCTACCAGAACGGGAAGAGGTTGATGAGGAAGGAAGGGCTTTAGCATCTGAACCCAGTTACTCCTCTCATTCAGAGCGTGAAGAAGGTGAGATTTTTGACCAAAATCTTTCAGAGGAAGAGGATTCTCGCCCAGAGCAGACATCCTCTGCATTGGTCTTCAAACCTACTCTCTTCGGGCCATTACTTAGCAAGGCCTTGGTCACTGCCAGGCTGTTGCCAGAGGAAGTGGCTCCTGAGCCACAAGGAAATCCCTCTAGCCAAGGGGATTCACTGTACTCCAAGCCTGTAGTGCATGCAGAGGTTTTGCCTTCTCCCACTTTGTTCCTGGACATGGTCAAGGAACAGTGCGCTTCCCCATCGGCAGGTCCTGGCCCATCTTCTCTGGATAAGTGTTTCTACAATGTCAGCGCAGCCCTGGACAATGTCCTAGCAGTGCCTTCTGTTGATGTTCCGGTTCTGGTTGTATCTAAGTATATCTAACAAAGCAGAGCCAATTACTTTTGAAGGGAATCTGTTTCCAAGATGAACACAGGTCTCTTGCAATTCACACTCAATTTTTTCCCCAGCATAATTATATGACATCATGGCATGAAACAAGGATTGCTTACCTGATTTACAACATACCTGAACTTCATGAACATTTTACTCACCCGCATTGCACATCTTCCTGTAGTTTTATTCTTCGTTTGGTCCTTTGTTTGGCATAGGTTACATCTTTTGTGCTTTTGTCCCCATAGTTACTATGGACTCAATCTTACATCTCTTTAACCATGGCACAAAGAAGTTAATAGTCTGTAGAGATTCTCAGTCATCCAGGTCATGGTTGTCTGGATAAGCATGACCTGGATGACTGAGAACCTCTACAGATGTTTAGCTATACATTTTGGGATGAACACCCTTTGAATAGTATGTAGGAATGTATTTCCAAGGAAAAATTGCAGATTACAGGAACCAGGAGCATTACCCTGAGGACACAGATAAACCTCCAAGTACTTCAGTGACCCTCTAAAAGGATGCAAATGACCAGCTGTCTGCAAGGAATATAAAATCTTTCTATTCTCCACTATCCTGTTAGAGCTTCTTGTATGAAAAACAAAATGTCTTCAAATAAAAAACAAGAAAGTCCGGTTGCCTCCTGACAAAGCACCTTTGGGACGCAAAGGAGGTTGCTTTTGTTTCCTCCCCAGTTCATAGCTAAGGCAACTTGACATTATTGTTAGCTATTGCAGTTTTAAAGGAGTGTTTTGTCTGTCAGTGTTGGGAAGAACAGTTTTTGCCAAGGATGTACTCTAGCTTGTTTCACTAACAATAAACTTTGATGTCATGGCCAAGGTTCATATCTGCCAAGCTCCTAGTGGCCCTTTTAAGCTGATGAGAACTTGCCCCTTCCATGGTCACTTATACTTGAGCTGCAAGAAAGATTGGACATCTGGCTTGCACAGAAACATCTGGCTGCTGGGTGCTTTCTGAATTGCTTATCTAAAGGTCTTATGTGGCCTCCTTAGCTTAATGAATTCATCACTTTTTTCAAAAGAGCATGAGACCTGTTTTACAAAACTGAACTATAGCACCATTTTGGGACAGCAAAAGAGTTTTGCCCTGTTAAGAATGCCGGTAGAAACTAAAAAATAGAGGCAAATTATGACAACGATGTGCTGTTGATGCTATTTCTATACGTTTTCTGCTTCTGCCAATAAGGGTTTAATGTGGGATCCTTGGTTTTTTCTTAGCTTGGTTGTTTTCTTGCAAATATTTCATTACCCAAATAGGTAGCAGCACCTGTGCTAGAAGAGAGTAGGATTTGCTCTCTGTTATATACAGGTAGCTTGCCCTGTTGTTGGTGTTAGGGCTCTTGATAGTTCCATGACTGAGGTACTATTTAATGCCCAGACTTTCTGGAACTTGCTAAGTTATTAGTTAGGAGGGAGGCAGAAACATAATTTTATTACCTATTGGCCATGTCCAGCTTGCTGTATGTCATCACACTATTATCACTTCCATTCTGTTGAAGGTGGAGTGTGCTTGTTATCAATCTTTGTTTTTCACTTTACCTTCTGCCCTTTTTTTCTCTGACAGTTGGAATCATGAAAGTTGGAGATACAGAGTAGGGTGAAAGTGGCAAGGAGTTTTCCTGACATGCCAAGCAGCAGTTTCAGGAGAGTTCTTCCCAGCTTTCCTTTGCACCTCTCTGCACATCCAATCTGTCAATTATTCTGACTGGACACAGGCTTAGCACTTTTCAAAAGACAGCTGGGCTTGAGTTTCAGAAGTAGCCTGATTGGCTGTCCCTTTCCCCCAGCTTTCTGTAACTCAAGAAGTTTGACAGGTGCTCAACCTGTTTGTTGATGTGTGCATTTGTGGGTACACACACACACACACAGAGAGAGAGAACCCTATAACTATAAATTAAAGAGAGCAATTGATGAATTGGAGGGAAGATGATATTCTCAGTGGGAGGAGAAACAAGGGCAAGGGAAACAACTAATGACTTTCTTAAACTTGTCTTGCACCATTTGCTAGACTTCGTGTGCTGAGACAGAATAGGGCTTTGTAATCAGATTTGTCAGATTTCTATTACTAGAATGATGATCATAACCTGAAACAGTTTGAACCTTGCTCTATATATGCTCTCAGATTCTTATGACTGTATCATCATAATATAGGTCAGCCAATGTTCTCGGTGTATATTTTTTTCCAATACCACCTGGCCTGGAAATCCAATTTGAAACCATGTACAATACAGTTACAAAATATATAAAATGCATATAAATTCAATTAACAAAACATGTTGTTTAAAAAGATGGTGAGAAAGGAGAAGACAGGAATAAAAACCATTAATACAACAATGATATTTCATAATGTGGCCCCTACCTTGTCAAAGTTCTGAAAGCTTTTAAAGATGGAATCCTTTCAAAAAGCTTTCAAAAAATGGTCAAAAAGTCATGTTTCTTCTTTAGTACTGTTCCTCTTAGTTGCAGAGTCAGTTTTCATGACTTTCCTCTCTTCTCCTTTGGATACCTCTAGAAAGGTTCACATTGTGCTGTTCTAAAGGAAAAAAATAGCCAAATTCAACAGTCACTCTATGGAATCATTTTCGAGAGCAGTTAATTCCAGTATTGTTCAGGAGGGACAAGTAGCTGTCAAGATTATACAAGCATTCAAGCAAATATTTTTAAGTGCTACCATTTCATTGTTTTTAATTCAAAGCTTTTTAGTTTATTGTTAACTATCCTTTAGCCCTTGCAATCTCTGTTTTTGCTGGCAGAAGGTTTTGCAGGAAACTGTTGCAGCCAAAAATGGAGCTTGCGAGGGGTATGTACTACCATCCGTTTTCCGTGGCATAGGATTGCAGGAGGCTGTTGCAGCCAAAAACGGTGCTTGGGAGCTTGTTTTCGCTGACAGAGCACTTAGATCAACACAGGCGCCCCTGACATGAGTGATGTCGAGCTCGCCATGTCCACCCTGGCCACACCTACCCCGACTCCCTGAGATTAAACCCAACTCTGGCCCTCAATGAAATTGAGTTTGACACCCCTAGTTAGAAGATACGACCTGTATCAAAGTGTGAATCCCTCTTCTCCTATCATGGTCTATCCATAAGTACTGTCCTGTGACGTCTTTTTCAGCCCATCCCTTTCTCAAGTGTAATCTTTGCTAGAACTGATCCCCCTCCCTTAGGAAAATATCCATATTGGAAGAAGAATGGGATGGAGCAGATCAGCCTAGCTTATAACACACTTGATAAAACCATCTACTATTGAAATATAATCATTCATCACTTGGCTTGGTAAAGATCTAGTTTGTAATGACTGCATGGAATTCCAAAAATGGAAGGATTGATTGAGAACGATGTAGAAGATCAGAATACATGGCTGATGAACCCCATTAGCGCTACAGCATTGCATAACAAGCATGATCTCTCATATGCATGCAACTGTAATTAAAATGCAAGTCAGTAAATAGTGGTCCCACAATAAGTAATAGTGGTTATGATGGGAGTGGTTTTTACCCTCATCTTTATTTTGAGAGACATTTTATCTGGCAGCATTCTGCTCTTGACTGATCTGATCTGTTTTTAGAAACGAGCCATTTCCACACTTATCCAGTACAGATAATATGAGTAAGAAACAGGGTAGATAATGAATCAGCTTCAGATAACCAATAGCACTTAGCTTAGATGTCTCTTTTTCAGAAAAGAGAGACAGCACTATTGTTAGCATTTTGATCTCTCTTGATTAAAGCAGACTACCCCTGCTCCCCCAATACTTGCATAATGTTATGCTATAACAAGGGTCTTCAAACTTGGCAAGTTTAAGACTTGTGGACTTCAACTCCCAGAATTCCTGAGCTAACATGACTGGAGGAGGAATTATGGGANGAATTCCTGAGCTAACATGACTGGAGGAGGAATTATGGGAGTTGAAGTCCACAAGTCTTAAAGCTGTCAAGTTTGAATACCTCTGGACTAGATGGACCTCTGAGGTCCCTTCCAACCCTATGATTCTATGATTCATATTGCATTCAGTACTGTTGTAATAGCACAGAGGTGTCAGCACATTGTCTATCTTCACTGAACTTGAAAAAGCTAAGCAGAATAAATATTGTATTAGTATTTGGATGACAGACTAGGAGTGCAGGCTAGAGTGACACTTTTTTTTCCATCCTGGAAAAAAAATATGCAAGAATCCATTTCAATGAAAACTACCTGGAGTCCTATGATATTCTTGTGTGTATTTTTTAAAAAATGAAAATCTCAAAAGCTTTTTTATTGTCATTTTCCTCCTTTACATTTGATTTTTGGTATGATCCATGTCTTATCCATTTCATATTCTGTTTTGAAGAGGTATATTTCCTTCCAGAAATACCTTATTACACTTATTGCATTTTTGTGTTATTATACCAAATAAAATTATCCATTGTCTAATTGTATTCCAATATTTTTTCACTTCCTGGCATGTCCACCAGGTGTGAAAATAAGTGCCTTATCCAGAAACATCAAAGTAAACTGTTAGAAGCACCAAAGTTAGGAGATTTATACATATCTCTAGCCCAACAAAAAAAAGAGGGGGTTAGCAGTATATATTAGGAAACATTTACAAGCAAAAACAGACGAGGAGGGTAGGATTTTGATATAGAAGTTTATATAAATTATAAGAAAATGTTATTGACAATGATATATGCGCCGAGCGAGAAACAAGAAATTTTTATACCAAACTATACAGAAAATTAGTAGAACAGGAATATGAGAACATATGCCTACTAGGTGATTTCAATGCAATAGCAAATTTAGGGAAAGATTACAACAATGAAAATACAGAGAAAAAAAAAGAAAAGGAAAAACATTACAAAGTATTCTATCAAATGGCGGAAGAATTAGGATTAAAAGATAATGGAGAGAGAAGAAATCCAGACAAAAAACAGTATACTACTATTTACAGCACCATACACATCATGGTCAAGATTGGATATGTTATGGACAAATGGGGAAATGGAACATAATATAAAAGAATAGAAATTAACCTAACACATGGGCGTACCATAATCCCATTAAAATAGTTTGGAAAGGATTGAAAAAAAACAGAAGATGGATGCTAAACAAGGAGATCCTAAAAGAAAAAGAATGTGTTAAGATGATGGAAAAAAAGAATTGGAGTTCTTTCTGAAGGAAAACAAAAAAACAACAAACATCAATTCCAAACGTATGGGACACGACTAAAGCAATATCAGGGGCCTAGCAATTTCATATAACACATGTAGATATAAGGAAAAAAAAAGGGAAGAACAATCTAAACTACTAGATACTCTTAAGGAGTTAGAAAAAACACTAGTAAAACACCACATAATAAGACAGTAAATATGGAGAGGATAATGATTAAGACATAATTTGAATATTGTCAGCACAAGATGAATGGTTACAGGACATGAAAAAGATAAAACAGAATTATTTTGAAACACACGCGAATAAGCCGGGAAGGTGGCTAGCCTGTAGACTTAAGAAAGAAAAGGAAAATAAGCATCCAACAATTGAAAGACCTGATGGTATGCTACAACATCAAACTGAAAAGAAAAACATACTGTTAAAAGTTTTTTTGAGGAATTATATAGTAGGGAAGACGTACCAGAGAGAAGTATCTAACATTACTTAGAACGAAAAGGGCTACCTGCGACCTCGGAAGAGGATAAAGAAGAGATAAACAGGGAAAATAAAAGAAGAACTGCAAGAGGCCAATCCTGAAACAGGAAAAACAAGAAGACCCCAGGACCGGATGGTCCCCCCCAGGGAAATGTATAGAATGCGCCAAGAAAAAATTAGAAATGCAATTATTAGAACTCTATAAACGAGGTACTGACAACAGCAAAATTACCTAAGTCATGGGGGAGACATACATAATATTGATCCAAAAGAAGATTTGGACCATCACTTAATTCAAAATTATAGGCCCATATCCCTTTTAAATATTGATTATAAAATATTTATGCCCATAATGGTAGAAAGATTGAAAAAAACCCTTAATCAGATCATTCATAGTGACCTAAGACACATTCTTACCGAACAGACAAATTAAAAATAATACCAGAATGGTATTGAATATAATAGAATATTATGAAGCAAACCCAGGAAAACAATTGGCAATGGTCTTCCTTGATGCATAAAAGGCATTTGACAATGTTAATTGCAGTTAATAATACAAAATTAAAAAGCATATGCAATTTGGCAATAATTTATTAAATTGATTTCGACAATTTATATGACACAGACGGCCAGTGTAATAATGAACGGTGACAGAACAGAAACATTCAAGATCAACAAGGAAGTAAGGCAGGATGCCCACTGTCACCCCTTCTCTTTATTCTTACTCAGAAAACTTATTGGAAAACGTTAGGAAAAATGTAGAAATCAAAAGGGTTTTAATTAAAAAGGAGCATTATAAGAAGAAACAGGCATTTTCTATGATATAGTATTTTTTTGGAAAGATCCAGAGGATATGGGAGTAAAATTAATAAAGGAAATATGAGAATTGGCAAAGTCGCAGGCATTAAGATTAATAAAAACAAAACAAAACTATTGACGAAAAATTTAAAAGATAAGCAAAAAAAAGAAAAGAATTAGAAGCGAAAAATTGGGAATGCAAAGTGTGAAAAAAGGTAAAATATTTAGGCATTTGGTAACAGCAAGATGCTCTTCTATCAAAAAAGATAACTATGACAAATTAATAATACAAATCCAAAAAGATTTGAAATGTGGGGAAATTACAGCTATCACTACTTGGGAAAAATTGCAGGCAATTAAAATGTCTACCCTACCAAAAATGCTATATCTTTTTTAAAACTGCTACCATAAGATTGGATAAAACCCTTTTTTTTAGAGAATTATAGATCGAATAAGAAGTAAATTTGCTTGGGATGGGAAAAAAGCTAGGATAAAAAATTGAAATTACAGGACAAAAGAGAAAGGGGTGCGCTTTGGACTCCTGACTGGGAAATGTTATTAATCAGGCTGCGCGGCTATGGTTATGGATTAAATAATTGGATCAAACCTGGAAAATAGAAGAATATTCTCGATAGAAGGTCACGACTTGCAGAGAGGGTGGCATAAGTTCTTATGGGAATGGAAATTGTAAACACAGCATGCATATTTTCAGAGACACAGTATTAGAGAATTCATTTAATTCAGATATGGAACAAGATTAAAAAGAATCATATACTAAAATACCGAACTGGTTTCAAACTATTGGAATGCACAAATATACCAAATGCAAATGGATCTGGGAAAAAAAGGAGTGAACAAAGATCTATTAGAACATACAAAGGAGATTTAAAAATGAACAAGAATTACAAGCAACAAAAATATAAAAGATAGATTGGTGGCCATAACATGCAAATTCAGGACAAGATTTCAGAAGGACAAAGGAACAATTTTGGTTTCTGCATGGAAAGCATCAATATAGATAAATTTTACAAGGAAATGAAAAGAAAGAATGATTTCAAGAATATATCACTTTACCACTAGATATTCAAATGGAAGAAGGAGGTGGTCAAAGAGACGATGGGTATGGGCGAAAAAATGTTGGCCACAAATATAGACCTGGAACAATTGGGAGAAAATGTGGGGATCAAATTACAAACTAATTACATCCACAGCCATAAAAAGGAAAATCAATACAAAATGTTCTACAGATGGGCACCTTCACTCCTTGCTAGATTGGCACAAATGTTAACTCAAACCCAAATTGTTTGGAAAATACGCGAGAAAAAAAAAATTATACTATTTTAAACTGCATCATAATAGCAAACATCAGTGAACTCACAGTTAAAAAGGTTAGTGAAAGGGATCTGTTTTTCTCCAGTTTCATTAAATCCTGCGGGGTGGGAGGGTGACATAACTCCTAGAGATTATTATATAGGGCAAGCATGGGCAATTCAAAAACTCCTAGAATTCCCTGAAGCCAGCAGGCAAAAGGGCCCATAGTTGCCCACTCCCTGATATAGGGTGAACTTTGGTTTTTCTGCTAGTGTCTAAGTTCAGTAATTATGGTCAAGTAGGATAAAACAGAGACAGGGTGGAGGTAGAGGCAGGCAGAAATTTGTGTCTTATAGCTAAGTATGACTCCTCTAAAGCAGCTATGTTAAAACTGATGTTGGCGCCTTTCAGCAGATATTTTGTTAAAAGCACCAGATATGTAATAGGAAAAGAGAATGGAAAAATGAGTTGGGGTGCGCTGAACTAGTTTCTTGGGCTGATCGTGAATAACCCCCATTTTCAGCCCCAACTTTTTTTAGTGAGCATGCAACTTTTAACTGAAGGTCCTTAATTAGTCAAAATTGAAAGGGCAAAATAGATTTTTTTGAAAAGTTGAAATTTCTGTTTGTTGTAAAATAGCCAGTGTTGAAAAATTTGATGACAACATACAGCAAAGAATGATTTTTCTTAATTTCTTAGAATTAGAGAATAGAAAAGGGCGAATTTTGGACTATTAAACCTATGGTATATCAATAGCAATAGATGTAAAGCAGCCATAGTGGCCTAATGGCGAAGATGCTCACCTCCTACACGGAAGGTTGAGAGTTTCAATTCGGCAAGATAGTGGCAGATGTTTCTGTTTTAGGTCAAAAGGAAAAAAAAAATCTGCTTTGAACTCCATGTAGGAGTCAGGAAGAACCTCATGTCAGATCTGTTTCTGTCATTTCTTCAGTGGAAGAAGAAAAGGGGGGGGGGGGGAGGCGATAAAGAAATCTTTCTTGAATGTAACCTGAATATATTTTAATCTTGTATTCGAATTGTATAACCCACATATGAATACAATGGAGGGAAAAAGCCAGATTGGCCGAACCTATCACCTCTGAGAGGGACAGCCAGGAGATGAGAAGATCATAAAAATATCCACAGTGAGATGTGTCCTGGGAATTCTGGAAAAGTTCTTTCTAAAAGGGGGTGGGGGAAAATTAAGTATGCCCCCTGGAAACTGAAAAAGATTGTTCCTAAAACAAAAGGGTGGGGAGGAATAACATATGCTTTTGTTTCACTCAATAACACATCGAGAACAGGGGAGGGGTTCTAAACCCCCTTTATGTATCCCTGTATGCCATGAGAGACCTTAGAACACTGCTTGGAACTCTTACATGAATTGTCTGCATCTCAATAAAGCGATTCTTTTTGATACGTTTTGTATGTTTCAGAAGTTCATTCAGTTGGTGAATGGGAAAAGTTTCGTAGCCTGACACTCCAAGCGAGGTAAACTGTCAGTCTATCCCAGCGTCTGTGGATTCAAATTTTTTAACAACCAGTTATCTGGGCGTGGCTTAGTTTCGTGTCGTTGCTTGGTGGTTATGTGATGCGGTAGACGGGCTTGGTTGGTCATGTTATTGAATGGGCAATGGCCAACTCAATATCACTCACATTTAGGCACGCATTTTCCTCAATCTGGTCCTCATCATGACCTATGTGGGATCTGCACAAGTCATAAGTGTGAAAAATGGTCATAACTCACTTTTTTCAGTGCCATTGTAACTTTGAATGATCACTCCACACAAGCAAAATACCAGCAAAGGAGGGGAAAAAACTTCAGAGAAGTTTCTGAGACAGAAAGTCTAGTCCTGCCAAGAATGTAATAAGGGTTAACAGAGAGGCATTTCTGTAAGCAACACCAGAATGTTTCTTTCCTGCCTTCCTGACAGGATTAGGCCAGTAATTTCTTCTAGCAACTGGTTCTCTGAACTGCTTCACATGTTAACAACTGGTTCTAGTGAATAGGTGCGAACTGGTAGAATCCCACCCATGTCTCTATCTAGTCGCCCTGACTCTACCCTGAATTAAGTGACTACAGAGTTGTAAAAAGAAAAAAAACTCATAACAATGGATGCCACACCATTCTGGCAGCGATTGTAGGACTTCCAGGGTATGAGATTGCCCAAGGTCAAGTGCTCCCCACATCATATATGATCTTTTCAAAGGCTTCTTAAGTCAACTGCATTGGGACATTGGTTTCCCCTTATGTATGCAAAACCACTTCAGTTCTGTGATGATCTCTGCAGAAATATTAAGAGCCCATGCATGCTTTGAAGCAGCCATAGGAGCCTTGTTAAAAAAAAATATGACTGTTTAGCTATTTCAGAAGAGGTGCTTCATTTTCACTCATGCTTACTGTGAAGCAACTTTTATAAAGGTTCTTCATTCATTTATGTATAGCAGCATGTATTACTCATCTACTTTAATTTTGCAGAAGTTCTTTAGCATAGTAGCAAAGATTAGGAAGTGGATAGTAGGAATAAAAGCAGACAGCTTTGGGCACTGATACTTAGCAGGATCTGTCCGTGTGGTGCTAGAATTGGACTGTTGCACAGAACAACAGGATCATACTGCATGGTGGCTTATTGGATTCAGAACTAAGTAATGGATTCTCTGGGTAAGTTAGAGTTAGATATTTAGTCGGAAATTACAAGTGCTTCCTTGCAATTCCCACATGTTTCATTTTTCGAGAGACTCCTATTTTCTGTAGATAGGAGAAAATGTTTCAGGAATTGCAATTGATAAAGGCCAAAAAATGTACTCAAGAGCTGTCTCAGTAAAACTGGTGAACTGTGGTTATAGTATCATTTGCTTTCAGTTATTTCATTGTGGTCTTGCTTCGGGAAGTTCAACTAAATATGAAGTTTGTTTTCTTCTTTTTCTGGCAAGATTATGGATGCTTTGATGGTTTTTTTTTTTTCAATAACAAAACAATGTATCTGTTGTAACTAGTCTGGGTTACAGGTAGTCCTCAATTTACAACACTTCATTTAATGACTGTTCAAAGTTACAACGGCACTGAAAAAAGTGACTTATGACCATTTTTCACACTTATGACCATTGCAGCATCTCCATAGTCATGTGATTGAAATTCAGACACTTGGCAACTGACTGGTATTTATAACAGTTGCAATGTCCTGGGGTTATGTGATCACCTTTTGTGACCTTCAACAAACCATGTCAGTGGGGAAGCCAGATTCACCTAATAGTCCATGTCACTAACTTAATAATTGCAATGATTCAGTTAACAAGTGTGGCAAGAAAGATTGTAAAACGGGACAAAATCCACTGAACAAATGTTTCACTTAGCGACAGAAATTTTGGGCTCAATTGTGGTCGTAAGTGGAGGACTACCTCCATGTTCTAAATGAATGTCCAATGGGACTTCTTCCTTTCCCCTTCTCATACCCTGTTCAAATTTGCCCCAGAAGTTTCCACTGTTTCCACATTTCGTGTGATCTTTCATTGATGGGACAAATTTGCAATCACACTGTGTATGTAGCTGAGAGAGCCCATTTATCAAATGGTGGCCATTTTGCTTATGAATTCATACAATTGAGTAAAAGCCATTGTTATTTTTCCTGGCAGGATAACTCAAAAGCAACAATGCCATTTTTAAAAGGCTTTTTGATAGAAAAACAGAAGCCATCATTAGGAAATTCACACTTAGATACTGTGGATTTGTATCTCTATTCTATTATTTTTAACTGATAATTCATGAATCTATTATTGCTTATCAATTCTGCAATACTGTTAATATAATTAATATAACCATTATCTTATTTTTTACAGATTTATTGAAAGCAAATGATTGTTTTCTTAATTTTCTTAAGATTTCTTGGCTTGTATACTTTTTTTTTCCTGGAAGCTCATTTAATTAAATTAATCTGAATGGAAATGGATAAAAGATTTCAATTTTACAAAGGTTGTTTTCATTAGTTGGGAAACTGGCATTCTGTGTACTGCTTCTTCAAAGCTCAGGAGGTCTTATCCTTGGTCTGTCTTGAAAAATAGGAGAAGTTGTTACTCCTCGATAGGTTTAAATGTTCCATTTTGAGGCAGCCATATAGCTCTGACTCAGAATTTCTGAACTTGAGGTAAATCTTACTGTTTCTTGAAGACGTCGATCGAGTTCACATTAAAATGAAACCGTGACATGTGCTGTTTAGAAAAAGAAAGATAAAAAATGCCATTGTTACATAACTCCATTTACTTTTACTTTGATTTCATCAAAAATGTTTTTTTCCCTGTTGGTAAGTAGCAGCTTAAGGATTGCTACATCTTTTTGTCTTCTTTTGCCTTTCAGAAGAAAAATCAGTTAAAGAAAGGCTTGGCATTTCTTAGCAGGGTCATCCCAGCGAACAACTGATGACAGTCTAATTGAAATTCCCTATCATGCCTACTCATGCTTTTTTAAAAGTATTTTTCAAAGAGCATCACACACCTTTGTTTGAGATGGGTGATAATATTATCAAAATTCAGACACTTGACAGTCGGCATGTATTTATGATGTTGGAGCGTCCTGGGTCATATGATCACATTTTGCAAACTTCTGACAAGCAAAGTCAATGGACAAGCCAGATTCACTTAACAACCATGTGACTAACTTAACATTTGCTGTGATTCCCTTAACTGTGGCCAGAAGGTTGTAAATGGAGCAAAACCGACTTAACAATGGTTTTGCTTAGTAATGGAAATCTTGGATTAAATTGTTGTTGTAAGTTGAAGAATGCCTGTAAGGCAGTGGTCCCCAACCTTTTTTGTACCAGGGACCGGTTTCACGATTATTCATTCTTCCACGGACTGGTACCTGAGTAACACGAGACTCCACCGCCATCAGGATGGCTCTTTGTTCAAAGCCGCCCCCCTCCTTCAACAAAACTAAGGCATGAGGATTCCTTCAGCACCTAAAGCCGCTTTCCAACCGAAAACCCGGAAGCACTTTCCAACCAAAAACCCAGAAGCAACTGAAAACCCGGAAGCGCCATTCAAACAAGATGGGGGTGGCCAAACATTGCAGCCCGGTACAAAATGATCCACGGACTGGTACCTGTCCGGGGACCGGTGGTTGGGGACCCCTGCTGTAAGGGATCCATCTGACCTGCATTTGTTCAGTTCCTTGTATTTATGGACAATAAATTACCCGAAAGTTGTTCTTTAGCTTCTTGCAAGTTAAGCTGTTGCCCTCCAGCTCTTCAGTGATGTACTTTCTTCACTTCTGATCTACAATGACTCGTTTTCTTCACCTGAAGGCTCAGAGCCTGTTTCCTTTGCAAGGTCTGGAAATTATTTCTGTAATGCAAAATATATCCTTTATTTTATTGCTAGTGGTTGTCATTCTTGCTACTAGATCATGGGTGTCAAACTCGATTGCATCACATGATGTATTGTGATGTTTTTTGCCTTTGCGGAGCCATGGTGGGTGTGGCCTATGTGTGATGCATCTGGGCCACGGGCCTCCAGTTTGACAGGTCTGCACTGGCTTGTATCTTTTGTTTGAATCTTTTCCTTATGGAACTAACTCCCCTGTTAGTTCATCTCATCAGCTGAAGCATGACCAGTTGCTGTTCTAATTCTCCAATTTTTTCTTTAAGCAAACTTAAAGTTTCAGTCATATGCCAAGTTGTTCTCAAGGAGAACTGCATGCATGTCAGGCTGTATGTACTGAAATCTACTACAGGTGGTCATGGACTTACAACCATTCATTTAGTGACTGTTCAAAGTTACAGTGGCACTAAAAAGTGACTTATGACCAGTTTTCACACTTAGACTGTTGTAGCATCCCCATATGATCAAAATTCAGGTGCTTGGTAGCTGGCATGTATTTATGACAGTTGTATTGTTTGAAGGTCATGTAATCACTATTTTGTAACCTCAGCTGGCTTCTGGCAAAATCAGTAGAAGGCACATTCTCTTATAATGATTCACTTAAAAACTGCAGTAATTCTTTGAACAACTGTGGCACACATGTTGTCCTTCAGTCTCAAAAGACGATGGTATCATGTTCTGAAAAAAAAGTCCTAAAACAGCATCTAGTGTGGCTAAAAAGGCCAATTTGAGAGCGGTAATCCCTTCCACGCTGAGAACAGATATAGTCTGTCCTCTGTCCAGTCCCCAGATTTCTCTGGTTCCAGGACAGCCTGCTGAACAAGTGTCTCTTCAAATTGGAGAAGGCCATGCTGCATCTTTAGCCTCCAAGCTGAACCATCAGAGGTGAAGGTTTCCCAGCTGTTAATGTCCATTCCCAAGGCCTTTAGATCCCTCTTGCAAATATCCTTATATCGCAGCTGTGGTCTCCTTCTCGGACACTTTCCCTGCATGAATTCTCCATACAGGAGGTCTTTTGGAACATGGTCATAAAATGGAGCAAAACTCAACAACTGTTTAGCAGTGGAAATTTTGGACTCAGTTGTAGTTGTAAGTTGAAGATTACCTGTAGTACAAAGTTCTTGCCAATTCATATTCTGTTGTATATCTTGTGAGACCACTGGAAGAATTTTGTCTTTTTAAAGATTAGCCAGGTACAACATCCTCTTTTTATTTGTTTTCCTTGTAGTCTCTGTTCTTCCTATTTGTTTTCCTTGTTCACTCATTCATTGAGCTTCTTCCCTGGAATCTGCCCTATCTTCTCTTATGTCTTTCCCTTCTCAGTAAGAAACAATCACTTACATCATCCATACAGTCTGTGCTGCAGATGGCAGGAAATAACATAACCCTCACAGTTGAGTTCAGAGTTCCTCGGAGCACTTTTTTTTTTTCTGTGGTCACATTTCTTTCTTTCTGGTCTACTCCTTTATTTGAACTCTGTTGCTAAATTTCAGTTCACTCATTCACGAAGTTCACTCATTCACAAAATTTAATTCTATTGATAGGGGGTGTGATTTTGAACTTTTCACATGTTATTTGAAGGGGAAATAATACATGCCTGGAGCCTGTGAGCAAACCTTACAAAATATATGTATAAATGATGACAAGGTGAACCTGTGGACCTATTTCTTGATGTCTTTTGATTGATGTTCTCGTTTGCTAAAAACAAAGATTTTTGTAGTTATTGCAAGTAGAGGTTACAGGGGTACAAGTGAAGAGTCCTGTGTGGAGTAGAGAATAGAACTCATTCCGTTATTGCAATAGGATCTTAAGGACATAATTCCGTAAGAGTCAAAAGAAATAATTTGTCACAAGAATACATTTGGATGGTTATATTAGCTGTGATATTAATATCCAGTGATAACTGTAGTTGTAAATATTTTTATATCACAAGCCCATATAACAACTCATTGACAGGTCATGGTCACCATATTGCATGAGCAAATGGCTCTCAGTGTGATTGACTTCAAATTGCTTTCATTTAATCTGTTACCACTGACTTGATCAATAGAAGAGAATATTTATAGCTCAGAGTTGAACTATGGTGTCCTTGGTGTTCTCTGAGCTTAACTGCTGTTTTGCAGACATTTCATTACCCAACTAGGTAACTTCTTCATTGCTAGAAGGGAGTAGTGTTTGCTCTCTGTTTATATATGTGACTTGACCTGTCAGTGTTGATGGGAACTTTATTTTCTTCTTGGTGATTCTTTGATTCGGCTGTTGTTTACTATTAGCTGTTTGTCTGAGTTGGTAGTTTCTTGATTGGGGTATTACTTACTGCTTGATTATTGATCTGGTATTAATTCTGGTGATAATTCCTGTTTAACTGGATATTGATTGCTGGCAAGGAAGTGTTTTGGTCTTTTCATTTCCTTTTTAACTTTTTTATTGTTTCTTTTAAATGGCACAAACATTTATAACAGCTATATGGTGTTATGGTTATATAGTTTTTTATAATAACATATAATTACATAATTTTACACCAAAATATAGTAAGTGGTTATATATTATTTTATAATGAAGTGTAAACAACATCAGTTCAGACAAACAGTAAACAAGGATTTACCAAGAATAAAATGCCACTCCCGCCAACACTGATAAGGCAAGCCATGAATATAGGCAGCAAACCATGCTCCCTTTTTTTTTTTTTTTTACCACTGAAGATGTTACCTAGTTGGGTAATGAAATGTTTACAAGAAAACAACCAAGCTTGGTTAACATTTAATCCTTTTCAGCTTTCATTGTCTTCTGTAAACATGAGTTGCTGTCCTATGAAGACTTAGACAAGAAATTGACTATTCAAACATTACTGCTCAGTTATAAGTTCCTAGATCAAGGAAAGGGATTAGCAATATTACCTGTTATGATCTCCTAGAATGAGTGATCCAACTGCATAGGCATCTCCGGAAGGTGATTAGCATCTTCTCTTGGTCCTTACTGTATAGATACACATTGCACTATCAATTTTTCCTTCTTCAAGCTCTCATCCAAGAGTGAAGAGATGGTATGAAAGTGATTAACCATTACATAAAGAAAAACTTGTTTAAATTATTCTCTTATGCATCCTGTCTACATGTTCCAGAATTTGCAATTTACTTTATCCAGGAGGCACAGTTAATCTTTGTACCCATCAAATATTATGTGTAAATTGACATATTCCTTTGCTTCGGGTGCTTTGGGAGAAGTTGATGGAAGCTGAAGACCAAAACATTTGCTTTTTGTCAACAACTTGCTTAGTTTGACAATCTAAGTTTAAAGGAAAAATACCATTCAGTCCTTATCACAACTAGGGTTGTCTTGAAAGGGCAATAAACTAGAAATAGTGTCAGGGTTCCAAGTAATAAACCCAAACAAACAAAACTTCGAGGCAGATACATTTCTCAAAGAATAGCTTTATTGGAGATATCATATTGGCATAGATCTGATAAAAACTGACTCTGAAGGTTCCAGCAGTTTTCACCTAATTAAAAGAGAAGGTTTTCCTTCAACCCCAATCAGTCACATGATCCAATCAAGATGCTGCCTGGTTGCCTGATGACTTCACTCCTTCTTCCACAGCCAGATGTGAGAATGTCCTTGGTTCCTAAGAGAAAGTATTTATTTTGGCTCCAAATTCCAGCTATCTCTAAGCCCCCCCCTTCCTATCCCTCAGCTCCAGTGTAGCAGCACTGAAGCTCCAATTTGGCTCCGGTCAGATCAGCTTCAGGGTTGACAAATAGTAGAAATTGTGGAAGGAGGCCATCTGAGCAGGTAGAATGCATTTTCTCACATTGCCACTTATCCTAGGGAGCAGCAAGTTGGATGGCTGGTATAAAATAACAAACAAAAGAAACCACAGAAGGCTAGTTTAGGGTTCCAGGAGATTATTAGATTACACAGCCCACAATAGAAGATATTTGTAACAAGTATCCTCTAATAAAATCTTAGTTTTAAATAAGCATGATTTAAATAGAAATTAATCTTTTTTTTCCATTGATGTACTATGCAAATTATTCCAGCTGTTTGACCTGCGGTTAATACTTGCTCAGAGAAGTATTAACACCTTAAAAATAAACAGAACCACCCGAATGCTTATTAAATAATGAATTAAGATATCAGATTATATTTTTTTAATTTTTAAAATATATAGTTTAGTTGATAAATGCAGGTATCCATGAAGCCTTTCCCAGAAATATTGGAACGCTGCCAACATGTAACCAGAAAACTAAAGAATAACAACCACTCTGTGACTTGCTGCTGAGTAAAATTCCTGTACATTTCAACTGAACATTCTGTAGAAGTTATTCTCTGTAAAAGCAAAGCTCACAATCATGGTGAAGACCAAGAAGCCAATGATTAGACCAGTTCCTTGAAACCTCTCTGGAGAAGGAGAGGAAGTTACATTGCCCACATCGTTCCACATGGTTGCTTCTTGCAAAAAAACCACAGAACAGTGATTTTCCTTTGGGAGATAACATGATCAGCCATTTTGGTTGCAACCATGGTGGAGTTTTTTTAAAGGACACTAGATTTTCAAACCTCACTTTCTAACCACGTTAGTAACTTGCCTATTAACCATCTTCTTAAAGTTATTAGAGACCTTTGGAAAGACAACTTTGAAAAGTCTTCATCAAGTGAGCTAAAGAATTCAAAGAATCTGAAACAAACAACAAAAAAACTAAAGATTTTGATATCATGAATATATAAATAGATTAAGTGTCCAGATAAATTTGGAAGACTGACTATAATAAGATTTTAGAGTTAACCATAAACAACTTCTATTTTGGCTTTTCTGGTAATTGCAAGTCATAATAAAAGATAAGTTTTGCTTTTCTTCCAAAATGTTTAGAATTTGAGAAAAGAAAGAAAAACACCATTGGTGCCATTATGTCATAATTATTTAATTTAATTTTAATTAAATTAAATTACATGTAATTTTTTTTGACATCTCAAAACTTAAAGCTATCATCCAGAGATAAGATGTTATGAAATCTCAGGGTTTTTTTTTTTCACCTTTTGAGAAGAAAAATACCTTTGGGCTTCTTTGGGCTTTGGGAAAATAATCAGGATAATCTGTAGTTCATCCCTAATGGCAGTCAGGCAATATAAGAGTTGTAAAAATAAGGAGTGAGGCAGTTGTGTTTGTCCTGATAAGGTGCTTTGTGCTTTGGATTCTTATCCTCACCCAAGGGAGGCAGGGTGGCTCTTCACATTGAATATTCTGCATGCATATTTTATCTCCATTATGGCAAGTAACCATGAAGAAGAAGATATAAAGTAGCAAGTAGTAACATGGATTTGCCTTTGAATGCTTCTTGGCTTTTAACTGACTTTCTATGCACAGATATTCCTTTAGGGCTGTATAAATAGAGTAAGTCTTTAATTTCCCTCCATTTGATCAAGCTGTTTTTACTGACTAAAAATATTTTAACTGCTGGACTTTATGGCTCTTGTCTATTTTTAGCTGTATCATTATGAGAAAGGGCCCAACAGCAAGAAGCAGTTATGCTTTTCTTTTACCCTTCTTGCCAAAAAATCAGGTATGCATGTTGACGTTGACCACTTGGCAGATTTGTGTAGTAATTAACACAAAATGGCCATGACTTCGGCAATGCTATAGGAGCAATCTTTATATAAGAGGGAACAATTTCTCCAGTGTTTGCTACAAAACCGCTTTTTATCGTTGCCATATGTGAATTGTTCCAACTAGGCCTCTCATTTAACAGAAGGAGAGAGAAAGGGAGGGAGGAGGGAGGGAGAGAGAGAGAGAGAGAGAGAGAGAGAGAGAGAGAAAATAGTCTNGGGAGGGAGAGAGAGAGAGAGAGAGAGAGAGAGAGAGAGAGAGAAAATAGTCTGGGTAGAGTGTTGGTAAGTCAAGCAAACAGTGCATTTTGTTGAAATCCACAATTTTATGTTTCAAATCTGTTTACAACTGAAAGGACCAAATATTTCACAATGATTTAGGTAAAGGAACTGTTTGCAATTCACTTAACCACAATCCAGAACGATTACACTTCCATTGTGAATCACATGGGACAAATGATTACCATTTCTGTGACCCCTGTGGGGAAGCAGAAGTGGTGGAAAACTGTGATTAAGTTTAGATCAGTGTTTCTCAACTGTGACAACTTTGATTGTATGCTCCCTAAAGTTGGCCGAAAGATAGGTGGTTACATAAATGTTTCAAACAACATAAATAATCTTTAATCTTTAAGATATTTATTTATTTATTATTTTTATTTGTTTGTTTCATAAACATGTACAAGATAACAAGTAGAAGTATGAACATAAACAAGAAAATGGGAGTAAATACAGAAAAAATGGGGACAGTAAGATAGGGACAGTAGGCACGCTGGTGCGCTTATGCATGCCCCCTTTAAGGACCTCTTAGGAATGGGGTAAGGTCCATGGTAGACAGTTTGAGGTTGAAGCTGTGAGGGTTGAGGCTGTAACAACAGAATTGGGTAAAGCATTGTGGATATGTGGATTTCAATTCCCAGAAATTTGGGGAATTCTAGAAGTTGAATTCCACACATCTTAAGGTTACCAAGATTGAACAACATTAGTCTAACATGATCATGGTATTGCTGTGAGAACGCCACACAATGTAGGATAGTCATTCACCTACTTTATAAAGTGTCCTTTTCTGTTCAAAGACATCCCTTCAAGTCATATCCAAATAAAAAGCAAAGAATCATAAAAAAAGAGAATAGAACCCATCAACTTTACATCCTGACATGTGAATATTATTTAACAGTTATTAACAGGAAGTGGTTTTTAGCAGACATTGACTGAACATAAAATAATAGAGTTGGAAAGGACATTGGAGGTCTTCTACTCCAAACCCCTGCTCAAGCAGGAAACCCTATACCATTTCAGATAAATGGTTGTCCAGTCTCTTTGAAAGCCTCCAGTGATGGGACAACCACAAATTCCATAGGCAACCTGTTCCATTGTTTGATTGCTCTCACTGTAAGGATATTTCTCCTTAGTCCTTGGTTGCTTCTCTCCTTGGTTAGTTTCCATCTGTTGTTTCTTGTCTTACCTTTTGGTGCTTTGGAAAATGGTTTGACTACCTTGTCTTTGTAGGAGCCCCTCAGATATTGGAACATTGCTATCATGTCTCCTTCTAGTTCTTCTTTGCATTAAACTAGATGTACCCAATTCCTGTAACTGTTCTTCATATGTTTTAGCTTCATAAGAAGATTGGATCTGGTTGGTAGTTAAATTGGAGATAACCAGAAATTCCAGGGAAGACAGGCAGATTAAAAAAAAAACAATCCTCCTCTCCAAAACCATTACCACCAATAGAAAACTATGACAAACTACTTTTGTATTTTTACCAAGAAAGCTACATGTATACTCCCTCTCTCATTACAGTTTGCCCACTCATTTCCATTGATCAAGACAACTTGACCTGAAATAATACAAATCTGGAATAGCAAAGGATGGCAATGGAAGCCCTCAATGGAGTGACAGAGAATGAAATTTAGAAAGGACCCACCTTAGTCGCCACAAATTCAGATTAACAGAGTTGGAAGGGACCTGCTAGGTCATCTAGTGTAACTCCCCCCCCCCCNTCTAGTGTAACCCCCCCCCCCCCACATAAACAGGAGAACCTACACCATTTCTAACAAATGACAGTCCAATCTCTTCTTGAAGGTCTCAAGTGATGGTGCTCCCACAAGTTCTGAGGGAAAGCTATTCCATTGGTTGATTGTTCTCACTGTCAGAAAGTTTCTCCTTATTTCCAGGTTGAACCTATCCTTGATGATTAAAATATGATTAAAAGCGGCAGTGGGAAGTTTGAACTTTGACTTGTAAGTTTCCATGAATGTCACCTTATAATAAGTAGGATTAGCTCATCTAGTTATGTTTTTTGTCTGGTTTACCCAAGAGTGCTAACAAATTTACATTGTTAGGAGGAAGAAAAATTAAATCCTTTCTTTCTCATTTTCATCTTCACGATTGAATTTGCTCTTGTCCAACACAGGCAATTCCTTTCTAAAAAAAAATTACAGAGAACTAATCATAGATCATCTAGCACCATAGCAAGTTACACTTTATGACTGACAATTTTTTGTTCAAAAATTTGCATTGTGAATTTTGTTGCAGTTTAAAAATTTCATTGGCCTTAAGAGATCCCTCACATTCAGAATCCAAAAGAATGGATTAAGGTTGGCTGAACTGGAGAAATAACTTTATACTTGAATCTCCTGAGACTAATTATAGCCTCCATGTAGACATTTCCATTATTGTACTGTGCCATATATTTCAATGTATTGTAAACATGGTATTTTTCACAGCTAAAAAAGCCATTTTGTGAAATGCTTCGGGAAAGGCAACTTGAGATTGTGATATACAAGCTTCTAAAAGGAAAGGCACATTTGAAAGATAAACGTAATACAGGCAGGCATGCAAAGACATACTGTATACAAACTGCTGAATAAGGAAGCTGGTGTTATTTTTGGTTTAAGGATAGCTGGAAAATCTGCCTAACAACTCTTTCAACATGTTCCTACAATTCAAGGCTTTAACTTCAGTTGTAGCTTTCATTTGTCCTGATCAATAACTTTTGAAAAGTATGCCTTTGAACTTTGTGACACCAGTGTTTTATTTTGTTTTTAAACTGAGTTACACATTCCTCATCCTCTTCTTTGGCTGTCTTCTTTTAAAATAAAAACTAACATTCTTTTAAAAGACACAGCTTCTTCAAAACAGCTTCTTCTGCAGTTAGATTCCAGTTGCCCCTACCCTTTATTTACTCATAATTATTTATTCATGTAATTTGTTTATTCATTAAGTCTGGCGAAACCACCATGAAAACCAATTCCAGCTAATGATATTGGGAAAAAACTATGAAAGTATAAATATAGGAGAACTGTATTAGCAAAAGCATAATATGAAGTAAAAGTTAAGAGTATTTGTGGATCAGACTAGAAAAGATTAATAAAACTTTGCCAAGCCAATCTTTTGAGGCAGGGAATTCCAAAAATTAGAAAAGTTTTTCTCCCATTCCCTTGAACTGTCTTTCCACCACATTTAAGATATAGAAAAGATGCTTTTCATCAGATCTTCGTGAACAAGAAGATTTCGCACAAAGAGTCAGTCCCAGGATTGACTGATACTTATTTATTAGTTTTCTATGGCTTCCCATCTTGTAAAAGTGACTCTGGATATCCAACAAAATTAAACATTAATATACCGTAAAAACAAATAATAGAAATAATAAAATGTTTATTATTTTTAGTTGTCAAGGCATGTGTAGTTTATTTGTATTTCTATTTAGCACAGTATTATTATTTATAATATTTATTTATTTAGCATGTGGCATCGAGTACATGGATAACAGTAATAAAATATATAAAAGTGTGTGTGAATACATACGATGGAAGATAGACATACATACTTTGGTACACATAAGATGGAAGACAGTCAATTTGTACAGCTTGAGGAATTCAAGAAGTTACATATAAACTAAAGGTATACTGCACAGGTACAGTGTACAGTAGAACCTCTGGTCACGACCATAATTCATTCCATAACTTCAGTGATTTCTTTGACTTCTAATGTTACGTCTTCAGGAATTTCTGGGTCAGGAGTGATGTTTGATTGCCACCCAAGTATGTATTCATAATCAGATTCAAAAATTTTGTGAATTTTTTTGGTTGGAACCCGCTTTGGTTGTGGTCAGAAGCGTTCATGACCTGTTCGTGACCTTGCTCAACAATCGCAACTGTGAGAGGGATCTTGGAGTCCTAGTGGACAACCATTTAAATATGAGCCAGCAAGTGTGCTGCAGCTGCCAAAAAAGCCAACACAGTCTGCATAAACAGAGGGATAGAATCAAGATCATGTGAAGTGTTGATACCACTTTATAATGCCTTAGTAAGGCCACACTTGGAATATTGCATCTAATTTTTGGTCACCACACCATAAAAAGATGTTGAGACTCTAGAAAGTGCAGAGAAGAGCAACCAAGATGATTAGGGGACTGGAGACTAAAACATATAATAAACGGTTACAGGAACTGGGCATGGCTAATCTAGTGAAGAGAAGGGCAGACATGATAGCAGTGTTCCACTATTTGAGGGGCTGCCACAGAGAGGAAGGGGTCAAGCTATTTTCCAAAGCACCTGAAGGCCAGACAAGGAATAATGGATGGAAACTGAACAAGTAGAGATTGAACCTGGAAATATGGGGAAAAAATTCTGACAGTGACAACAATCAACCAATGGATCATCTTGCCTTCAGAAGTTTTGGGAGCTTCATCACTGGAAGCTTTCAAGAAGAGATTGGACTGCCACTTGTCAGAAATGGTGTAGGGTCTCTTGTTTGGGTGGGGTGGGCTAGATGACCTACAAGGTTCCTTCCAACACTGTTAATCTGTATCCTTTGAAATCCCAGTGACTATTCCACCCAGCAAAATAGATTGACTAGGCCTCCTTCTCAGTAATGCTTTTTTTCATTCTATCTACGATCCTCTGAAATGCTGATTAGTGATTCAAATCAGTGTTGTTAATGATTGCAAGAATAACCTAGATTCATTAATCTGCAATATCAAGTACCAATCAATATAGCATTAGACGAACTCCCATAAAACACAGTGAGATCCATGGAATGGTGATTAAAACATGTTTAATGCTTAACTGAGCCACATGGCAGTGTTGGATTACCATAAATTAAACTGGAGACTTCTAGCATGATTTGTGGTATTTGTAGAGAACAAAAAGTGTCTTTAACAAGAACCAAGAAATTACGGCCATTATCTTTTTCACTCACGTACATATTCAGGCTGAACTTATATAATCAATCCATGGGATGTGAATTGAAACACCTGGGATTCAGATATTTCCATCAGATGGTTTGTCCTGGGCCTGTTTTGAAAAAATATAGTGTTGTGAAGGAAATGAGGCTAAAGGGATCAGTGGCGTATAAATTATAGCTGACTAAATCTAGTATAAAACTCATTATTATAGGTACTCCTCAACTTACGACCACAATTGAGCCCAAAATTTATGTTGTTAAGTGAGACATTTGTTAAGTGAATTTTGCCCCATTTTATGGCCTTTCTTGCCACAGTTGTTCAGGGAATCCCTGCCATTGATGTTAAGGGTTGTTAAGTGAATCTGGCTTCCTCATTGACATTTCTTGTCAAAAGGTTGCAAAAAGGGATCACATGACCTTGGGACATAGCAATGCTCATAAGTATGAACCAGTTGCCAAGCATCTGAATTTGGATCACATGATCATGGGGATGCTGCAAATGATGTAACTGCAAAAAATAATCATTAGCCACTTTTTTTCAGTGCCGTTGTAACTTTGAATAGTCACTAAATGAACTGTTATAAGTCAAGGACTGCTTGTATGCTGGTCAAGTTGTTTTCTTTCTCTCTTCCCCAAAGCCTTATTTAAATCTGTTCTGATGCATACCCTGTCAATGTTGCTGAAGATATGTATGTATACGATAGATTATACATATAGGAATCTGTGTTGGAGAGAGCAACAAGAGACAGGCGGATTTGGGGTTTACCTTCTGTTAAATTGTGGATGTCTTCTCACCTTTACAATTCTTTATTTTTCCTTCCTTCCTTCCTTCCTTCCTTCCTTCCTTCCTTCCTTCCTTCCTTCCTTCCTTCCTTCCTTCCTCCCTCCCTCCCTCCCTCCCTCCTCCCTCCCGCCCTCCTCCCCTCCCTCCGTTCTTTCTTTCTGTTCTTTCTTCTTTCTTTCTTTCTTTCTTTCTTTCTCCCACTTCTGCTTTCAACAAACTCTTTTCTGTCTCCTCTTCAGGTAGGTGCTGGATTAAACAGGTCTGCTAATGCAGGGATACCAAGGAACCCTGAGCTCTGTTGGGATTGGAGTTGCCAAGGCCTTTATCAGGAGCCACCCCTAGTGACACAACCAGTGCCAGGACTTGCTTTGACTTTGACTCTTCTCCAAGGGCTTTGCAGAGCACCTTTAAGCAGGAAGGGAGCAAAGATGGAAGCTCTTAGGATTCCAGTGCTCATGCCTTGCTCCTTTGAAAGCCACTACCTGTAAGTGACATTTCCGAAGGGAAGGGGGGAGTGGAGGACAAGAGCCCCTTTGTAGAAAAGGGATTTCCTTAAAAAGGGACAGCAGACTGGGTTGCTTTTTAGCTTCTTGCTATCGGAGAAGGTACAGCAGCTGCTGGTTCTGCCTGGATAAGATAAAGATAGCAATGGAAATGTGAAAAGCAGATAAGGCACATATCTACATGGTGGCAACATTTTCATTGTTGTTATTACAGGAGCTAGAATTTACAGTTGAAATGAAACACAGCCTTTTGGATTTAAACTTTTTGCCGATTGGGAAAGTGTATAGCATTTTTTTCAAGGCACAGCTTTTCTATAGGATTTGGGTGCCTATTGAAAGAAAAAGATTCCATTTCTGTTTGAAGGAATGAGCCAGACAAGTTTTAATTTGAAGTATTTGTTACTCTATTTGAAGAGGGTGGGGTAGTTGTTATACTTCTTGCAATCCTCTTGGTATCCTTGCAGTTAGCTATCACCTGCTATCATAACAATTCACACATTTGAAAATGTCCTACCAGGTGGAGGAAAAGTAACCGAGTCTAGTACAGGTCGTCCTCGACTTACAACCAGGGGTGGGATTCTACCGGTATAACAACCGATTTGGTGGGACTTACAACCTCGACTTACAACCGGGGATGGGATTCCACTGGTATAACAACCGGTTTGGTGATTGCGCGTTCACGCCAAACACACGCTATGTGCGTGCGCTCCGCATTTTTAAAAAAGCCCATACTTACCTTCTACTGCAGCCTCCGTGACTCAAACAGCTACGGAGTGGCAAACTGCTCTGATGCACGAATCAGCTGTGCTCTAAACAAAGGAAATAAAGCACAGGAAAGAACAGGGGTGGGTGGGCCGGCCCACATGCTCGTCATAGCGAACCGGTTCTGGAGCCAGCTGATCATTGGAACAAGGGGTTCACTGGAACCAGTCCAAACCAGTAGAATCCCACCCCCTGTTTACAACCATTCATTTAGTAATTGCTGGCAGTTAAAATGGCCCTGAAAAAAAGTAACTTATGACCAATTCTTGTGCTTAAGACTGTTGCAGCATCCTCAGGGGAATGTCATCAAAATGTGGGTGCTTGGTATGTAGCTATCACAACTGCAGAGTTCCCAGGGTCACATGATTGCCATGGGCGACCTGCCCAGCCAGATTCTGACAAGCACAGTCAATGGGAGAACCTGAGTTCACTTAACAACTGTGTGATTTGATTAACAACGGCAATGATTGACTTATCCATTGTGGCAAAACAAGGTTGCAAAATCGGGCATGAGTCTTTAACAAACTGCCTTGCTTAGCAGCAGAAATTCTGGCCCCTATTGTGGTCATAAGTGGACGACCATAGAAGTCGTCCTCGATATGCAACAGTTCATTTAGTGACTGTTCAAAGTTACAAATGCACTGAAAAATGCAACTTATGACCTTTCTCACAATGACAACCTTTGCAGCATTCCCATGATCCTGTGATCGGAATTCAGATGTTTGGTAATTGGTTCATATTTATGACCATTGCTGTGTCCCCAAGGTCATGTGATCCCCTTTTGTGACCTTCTAACAAGCACCGGCCATAGGGAAACCAGATTCACTAAACAACTGGGTTACTAACTTATCAAGTGCATTGATTCACTTAACAACTGTGGCAAGTTGTAAGATGGACCAAACCTCACTTAACAACATAAATTTTGTTGCTGTAAGATGAGGACTACGTGTAGTTCTTGTTTTATAGCCAAACTTGTAAGTTTGTTTCCAACAAACAAACTTCATGAAAAATGTTAATTTAAAATTTAAATTTTAAATTTAAAACAATAAAATGTGTTAACCTAAATAACCATACTCCTAATTTAGAAGCATCCAAATTCCTAATTTAAAAGCGTCTTCACCCAGGTCAGCTTCAGGGTTGTCACTGCAGGGGTGTCAAACTCAATTTTATTGAGGACCGCATCAGGATTGTGTTTGACCTCGGGGGGGGGGGGGNTGGGGGGGGGGGGTAGGCATGGCCAGGATGGGCTTGATGTCATTTGTGTCGGGAGCACCTGTGGTGTCCAGAGCGCTCTGCCAGCGAAAATGGGCTCCTGAGCTACATTTTCGCTGGAAGAGGCACTGCGGGCTGATCCTTTGCTGTTTCCAGGGTGATCCTGCGGACCAGATCTAAGCACACCATGCGCTGGATCTGCTCCACGTGCCTTGAGTTTTATACCCATGATCTAAAGGGTGGAAAAATCTCAAATATGGCTTGCCACTAATTTTGCACCCAGGAGGACTACGTTCTGAGTTGGGTTTTTTGCACAAAGAAAAAAAAAGCAAGGATAGATGAGTTTCTACATAGCAACTCTAAAAAGAATACTGTGGAGGTTTCAGACTGGTGGCTATGAACTTGATTTGCCTCTTGGACTTTCCAGGGCAGTACTAATCATTAAGTTTTCTGCACAGTGTCTTTTTTTTTTTAAGCTGGGCTGTTGCATCTCTACCTCATTACCCGGTAAAAGATTTCCAGCCAAGCTTTGTGTCCCTGTAAGCAAATTAAGCATTCAAGCCAATCAACTTAAAGCATTTTAGTGAACTGCAACTCATGCAAAAAGGGGAGAGAAAAAAAACCCCACCCTCTACCTGCAGAGCTTAATAATTATTTAGTGAATGTTCTTGGGCCATGAGAGAGCCTCTCATTAGATTAACAAAAACACTGTGGCTGAATGGCTTGAGAAGGTATAGGCATGGAATGGAAAAATACTAAACAGGGTACAAGGTGGTTTAATTTGCACCACCAACAGATCTTGTGGGTGACAGTTTGCAAATTTGAATCTGGAATGCCATCTGAATGTATGTACATGGGCCTGTGAGCTCTCTAGCCAAATTTGTCACCACAATGTAAAAAAGATGGTGAGTCTCTAGAAAAAGTGCATAGAAGAGCAATAAAGATGATTAGGGGACTAGAGGCTTAAACATATGAAGAACAGTTGCTGGAACTGGGTATGTCTAGTTTGATGAAAAGAAAGACTAGAGTTGACATGATAGCTGTGTTCCAATATCTTAGGGGCTGCCACAAAGAAGAAATAGTCAAGGTATTATCCAAAGCACCTGAATGTAGAACAAGAAGCAATGGGTGGAAACTAATCAAGGAGAGAAGCAACCTAGAACTAAGGAGAAACTTCCTGACTGTTATAAAAATTAATCAGTGGAACAACTTGCCTCCAGAAGTTGTGGATGCTCTAACACTGGAGGTTTTTAAGAAGAGATTTGACTGAAGTGGTGTAGGGTTTCCTGCCTAGGCAGGGGGTTGGCCTAGAAGACCTCCAAGGTCCCTTCCCACTCTGTTATTCTATTCTATTTCTATAATGTATGTACATGGACATGTGAACTCTTCAGTCAAATTTGTTCAGAGAATCTTGTGGCAGGCTTCTAAAATCCAGCCATCTTCAGATACTTCAGAAAATGTGTTGCATCATTTCAGTAGCGTAACTAGATGGTGCTGGCCATGCTGATGAGGTGATGATGGAGAGAATGGTCCAGCATATTTAGAACACAGAAGGGTTAGAAAAAAATGTTTTATTATATCCTGCCTTTTTTTCAAAGAGCAAAGGTGGCTTTCTTGGGGGTAGGGAGCTTACCCAACTTTGATCTCAAAAAGACGGCTTTAAGGTAAATTGTCCAGGGAGGATCTTGAACCTGGATTTTCCAAGATTATTCACATTTATTAACCCCTTGGAAGGCTGTGCAGAAGAAACAGCAATGGAATCTAGAGAATTTTTTACATCTCTGTAGATTTGAACATTACAGGATATAGTTGGTGAAAATCGATCTTGAGTAGAACCTTATTTGTTGAAAGATACAGGTAATTCTTGACCTACAACCATTCTTTTAGTGACAGTTTGAAGTTACAATGACAGTGAAAAAAGTGATTTTGGACCATTTTTCATACTTACAACCATTGCAGTATTCTCATGGACACATGATCAACATTTAGATGCTTGACAGCCGGCATATATTTGTGACAGTTGTACTGTCCCATGGTCCTGTGATCATCACTTGTAACCTTCCAGCTGGTTCTTCTTTTTTGGGTGTGTGTGTGTGTCAATTTTTTTATTTTATATGACATATACATATCAATGCGTGAGCACTGTGATACCTGGGTATCATACATTTTAATACAAGTAAACATAGTATCATTCCTCATGTTTATTACATTTCATTTTCATTGTTTCATATTGTTTAAACATATCTAATACTACAGCCATTCAATTTCTAAACCTCCCTCTTATTATTATATATATCTTGTTGTGTTAAAATGTGAATACTACTATTCCCCTCTTATTTCTATCTCTATTCTAACTGTTACTCATTTCACCATAATATTCAAAGATGTTTCTTTTCTGTCTTCCATCCTTCATCTGCTTTGTTATTCCTATTTCCCTTATTTATCTCTTCATATCTATTTATATTAAGTTTCATCCTTCATTTTTTCATTGTTCAGTATTTTCAATGTACAATCATGCTATCATTTAAACACATAAGGTAGATCTATTCATATTCTTTCCACTCATCCAGTCTATGTAATTTCAAAGTTTACATTCTTGTGATGGAACAATCTTGGACATCAGTGATAATTATATTTCTAACAATTTTCGTAAGTGTAATCTTTCTGCTAGACGCAATACCTCAGGCCTGTCCTGGATTTCAGATATCAGTTTGTAGTCCTTTTTAATGCCTAGTCTTTGAGGCAGTATTCCTTGTTCTCAACTTGACTAACTCTGCTGTAACTATAAGCTAATCTAGGAATCATTTGTCTCAGTATTAAACTTCATTGTTAAGGCTTAAGCTTTTATTTTTATCTTTACTGCCCAAATTGTCTCCTTACTCCTAAAGATTTTGAGAATCCTGCACTTATCCCCTGAACCCCAATCCTTGCATATCTTGTGACAGGACTTGGCTGATAATCTGTTTTGCATGTTTTAGTGATTGATAGAAAGCTCATCCATCATTAGTCTGAGTTTCTAACTTTAAAATTAAAGGCTTTAATAGCCAAACGTGATATTGTTCCTGAAAATGTCATGATTGGTAGCCATTTTAATACTGAGACAAATGATTCCTAGATTAGCTTATAGTTACAATAGAGAACAAGGAACACTGCCTCAAAGACTAGGCATTAAAATGACTACAAACTGATATCTGAAATCCAGAACAGTTATATATTTTTGGGAAAAGATCCAAACTCTGTGTGCAAGACAGATCAATACATTCATAGTAGAATCAGAATTGTAGAATTGGCCACCAAAAATAAGCTTAATAGATCATTGACTGCTTACTTTAATATCAAAGCAAACAAAAAAATACCCCTGGACTTGCTAAAATGATACTGTAAGTTTCATTCACTTGAGGTCCAATATGGCCAACAGAAGGAAGTCAATGGCTTGTAAAGCAAAATTTTTACAAAATCCATATCACTGGAATTTAAATAGTGAAAGAAAGCATGTTTTTCTCCTTAATTCACTTCCCAAGTAAATCATCCAGCTACAATGTAGTTAATTTATTTCATCACTCAACATTTCAGAGCACAAGAATTGGGGAGTAGTGAAGCAAACTAATCCTACAATCTGCAAGGAATTCATTCCTCATCTTTGGTGTTAACAGAGATAATTTAAGAATGAATGAATGCTGTGTTCAGTCACAGCACTATGCATTATATTCAGATGTAACTAAATTTAATGTCAAGTTGATGATCTTATTTTCTGATCTTAGGGGAATAATTTGCTTTTAGCACCAGTACCCAGATTTTCAATTTGGCAACTATTTAAAAATTATTAGTGCAAATAAGTGTCTTGCTAGCATATATTGGAACATAAATATAGCAAATTTATCTGTTTTGGATATGTTGAAATAAGTGACACTGAATAAATTCTGCATAAGGAACAGTATTAGGGAAATTTATATTGTATGCTTGGGAAATTTATGTTGAAAATTATTTTTCATAGATTTTATGACAAATGCATGAAATGCAGTTGCATATACATATACAAACTTTACACATAAGGAAATTATGAAAGGAAAAACCGATCTTTTAAACATCAATTGAAATTTTATTAGATCAGAATGTACTAGATTTAGTCAAGTGTAAATCATGAATCAATAGTTTCAATATTTTAATTTAGTGTTTTTAAAAATATTTAATTACATAATAAATAAAAATGCAAAAAAATGTATATAGCTGCAGTAAGTTGTTAAGCACAACTGTTTTCTAATTTATAGATTTCTTATACTCTCTGAACTTCGTTGTTTGCTTGTAGATGTTTCATTACTGGACTAGGGTAACATTATCAATGTTCATCTAGGCACTGATAATGTTACCTAGTTGGGTAATAAAATGTCTGAAGGCAAACAGTCCAACTCAGAGAGTAGCAAGGACTCCATAGTTCAACCCTGAACAATATACAGTATATTCTCTTCTGCTGCTTTCTAGTTTCTTTAGTGTTTATGCTCAAGACATTTTTGTACTGTGAACCAAACTTTCCAAAAACAAAACCTGTGAAATTAAAATAGACCATGATTTTGGCATCTGTTTGTAACATAGTAGTTGTCCATGATGTTCAATCAATATATAAAAGCAATAGAGCATATTTATGTCAGGTCCTTGGCAGAGCAAGGAAAATTATTTTCAAGTTTTTTTAAACTATAGCAGTAATGGGATGATTAATCTAATGTTGCTTGATAATTCCCAGTAAAATATGAAGTATTAGCTTAGAAGGTGAAAAACAATGCAGCTTGATTTGTTATGATATGCCGAATCATTGATTAAATGTAATGAATGTGCTTTTATGAATCTGCTATTACATTTTTTTATTTTATATTTTATAGGTCATTTAATGTTTTGTCCAACAGCACACACTAGTGTTGGCACAAGATAAATTCACATGTATGTTCCAGGTGTTTAAATTATGGTTTGCTATTCATGTGTTTTAAAATAACAAGTTTAATACAGATTATAGTTCTGAAATATTTGCTAAATCATGGAAAGATTCAGTTGAAACAATAATTTAATTGTTCATTTCTGCCACCACAAATAATATATGAATATTTTACTTAGTGGAAGACATTATACTTTCATTTCAAAAATAAACAAAAGCAATCTGAGATTTTTTTTTTGAAAAAGCTGCCTGCAAATTGCCATTCATATTTATGCAATAGGTATATTGAAAAGTAAGACTTGAATTACAATCTATCGATTTACCGGAGGATCAAATCAATGAATTCTGCGAAAATAATTTCCATTCCTGAGACATACATATAGACACAAGGGGTGTCAAACTCACGTCGTCACTGAAGCGTAACATGACGTATCGGGACTTTTTTCCTCTTCACTAAACTGGATGTGGGCTTGGCCAGCGCATGACGCATCCAGCCCATGGGCCTGGAGTTTGAGTTATCATGAATATTGGGAACAGCTTGGGAACAGTTATGTTGTGTAATAAAAAATACAATAGGGAAGATTTGGATTTTTCTACTTGAACTTCTGCTCATATATTTTTTAAGTGGACAAAAAAACTTACAGTATACCACTTTATGATTCTGTCATTGATTATCTCATTCACCACAGGAATGTTTAAAGGTTTATACTTAGGCAGGAAAAAACAAAAGTACAAGTACAGATTAGGTGAAATCTGGCTCAAAAACAGTAACTGTGAGAGGGAATTTGGAGTACTAGTAGATGATCACTTAAATATAAGCCAGCAATGCACAACAGCAACCAAACGCAAATACAATCCTTAAAGGTATAGAATCAAAATCACATGAAATATTAGTACCATTTTCTAAAACCTTAGTAAGGCCATACCTGGAATACTGCATCCAGTTTTGGCCACCACGTTACAAAAAGATGTTGAGACTTTGAAAGAAATGCAAAGAAGAGCAACTAAGTTAAAGGCCTGGAGGCTAAAACATATTAAGAATGGTTGCAGGATTTGGATTTGGCTAGTCTAGAGAAAAGAAAATAGAGGGGACATGATAGTGACAGAGATGTTAGTGCCAGCTGTGGTGATTAAACAATAACTACCTGTATGTATTTATTATTATTCACCATTATTTTAAAACATGGAGAAGTTTGATAAATGTTTAAAATTCCTTTTCTTCCTCTCCCATCTAACAGTTGTTATTTGTTGACTGACAACTAGTTATTTTCCCTTGAAGTAGCAGAGATACTGTCCCTTGTTAAGATGCATTTCTGATATATAATGCATTGTTTGGGCAATTTTTTTCTATATTTTGAATAATTATTTTATTCTGTACACTTTATTTTATATATTTTGTTTTCTGAACGAAACAAAACAGCATGTGAACTACCAAGACATGCTTTGGAGCTGAGCAAGTTCTAATTCTAATGAAGGCAATAAAGAAGTACAAAACTAACTAAATAACTACAGACATTTTATGTTAAATGAAATTGTATAGACTTTGAAAAACCACCCACTTTTTGAAGGCATCAGGTGAGTATAGGAACTATTTTCAGTATATTTTTCCCCAAATTTCAGCATCAACAGAGCCTTCACTATTTTGACTTAATCAGAGCAGATTCCTGGTTATTTTCAGACAGAGAGGAGCAATATTTTATCAGGGATCGCTGGTGATTTTTTTTTAATGAATGTGTACCTTTTTTTAAATTTTGATCCACTGCTTATTTCTGTTATTTGCTTGATAAAATGGGAGCAATTATTTTGGAAACTTAAGCAGTAGACTAAAAATTAGCTTTACATTGACTGAATGTTTCTTAAAAAAATATTACAATGACAGAAAGGCACATAGCAGACTAATCTTTTTATCCTTTCACATTCCAAGCCTCGGTAATATTTTGGTCAGTGGAAGTAACTACAATAAGCATTTCGGTACTGCAGTTTAACATATTAAAAACAATATAGAATCAGATCTTTCTTAACAAATTTTTAACATTGGCATCCAAGAGACAAACATATTTAAACTTGTAGTAATTGAAAATTAAAACATAAGGTTATTATAAAAACTACTTTTTAAAACAATTTTTATTTTATTCAAAAGATTAAAATATAAATTCCCCTCACCCAAAAGGTTAAACACAGAGAAAACAGAACTAGACAAAAATGTAAATTAATAAAAAAGACAAAAACATATATTATTCTCCCTCATTGAACATTGGCAAATTTATTAGACGAATAATAGCTTCCTCCCTTGCAAAGTAGGTCCAAAATTTATAAGTGTCTACTTCTATTTGCAACCCAATTGATTTGTCAAATGTTGCACATATGAAAGAATATACTCAACTCTCACAATTCTTCACACATGAAATCCACACATCTTAAAGTTGCCAAGGTTGAGAAACACTCCACTTTAAGGAAGCCAATACTTTAAGGACTGTCACAGGGAAGAGGGAGTCGATTTATTTTCCAGAGCACCTCAGGACAGGACAAGAAACTAGGGTGGAAGCTAGTCAGAGAAAGGTTCAACCTGGAACTAAGGAGAAACTTTCTGACAATGAGAACAATTATTTAATGGATTAGCTTGCCTCCTGAAGTTGTGTGTACTCCATTGCTGGTGGTTTTCAAGAAAAGATTGGACAGCCATTTGTTCGGGATGATACAAGGCAGGGGTGTCAAACTTGGGGGCCGGATCAGGGTTGTATTTGACCTTGGGGGGCTGGGGTGGGGGTGGCCAGAGTGGGGGTGGCCAGGTCAACATTACTCATGTCGGGGATGCTTGTAGTGGCCTAAGTGCTCCTCCAGTGAAAACGGGCTCCCAAGCGCCATTTTTGGCTGCAATGGTCTCCTGCAATCCTCTGCCAGTGAAAACGGAGCTCACAAGGGCCGTGTGTGCAGCCCTTCCAAACTTTCAGTTGCAATGGCCTCCTACAATCACATGCTGCCCACCTAAGCTTCATTTTCACTGGCAGACTCACTGCAGGCTGATCCCTTGCTGTTTCCAGGGTGGCTCCATGGGCCAGATCTAAGGAACCTGCGGACCACATTTGGTCTGTTGGCCTTGATTTGACACCTCTGGTATAAGGACTTCTGCCTAGGCCAGAGGTTTGTACTAGAAGACCGCTAAGGTCCCTTCAGCACTATGGTTCTATGATTTTAAGTAAACATTAAGGCAAATGAGACTTTGGGAACATCAAAATGGAAGGGAGCAGTCTAGGAGCATGCAGATATTAAAGTAATTTTTCCCAATACAGTTCTCCCCAATACAGTTGGGAAAAACAGGTTCTTAGTTCACTGTACTATCCTAATATAACTTCAACTTTCCTGTTTAAGATTTTTCATCCTCATACTGGACTTGGATAGGAAGTCTATTCAGATGAAAAACTCACAGGCAGAATATGTTTCTGGCTCATCTTTGCAATAAGGCATTGTTTTCTGTCATCTGAAAGTTTGGTTGACTGTTATGGCAAGCAGTTTCTAAACAGTGCCACTTAAAAAGAACAGTAACTAGTCCTTATCTTCTCTAAGAAAGTGTGCACCAGAGGCCAAAAGGTGGATTTCAGCACATAAGAAAGACCAGGAAGGCTTTGAAGAAAGATTTTTGCAGTCAAAAGATGGGAATATGGAAAAATGGAAATAAGTTACACATTCAGCATTGACTCAAAATGCTGTCAATTATTTTTTTTGTTTTTGTTTTGAAAGAAAAACTTTTTTGGGGAAAAAAAAAGCATGATGAACTTTCAAGTCATGGACTAATCTAAACGATGGCATAGTTCTTGATTTCAAGATCTGCTCTCTCACCCATGGCCCAATTTTAAAATTGGCTCTCTTGAAAAGATTAACCCTTCTTTTGTTTTTAATGGAGATTGTTTTAAAAGCTATTTACATGAGGAATGTGGCATTTCTGTATGGGAGACAGTTTTGAATAAATGTCCCTCCTACAAACTGTTCCCCTCCAGAAGTTTGCCTAAAGCTAATTTTGCTTATGGAAGATCTGATTAACAAGCTGAGAAATTAGCCATAACACTCTATGTACATAATTGAGACAAGGCATCAGTTACATTGTTAGAATGTGGAATGCCCCAAAATTAAAACAAATGAAGAGGAAAAGTCAGTCTAAGCCCTTTTTAAAAGAATATTTTTTGAGAAAACAGATTTTATTTTTCTTAAGCAATTTAATGGTTTGTTCATCAGTGCAATGCAATAAATCCTTCAATTTTTGTGTTTTTACTAGAGTTTTGTCCAGTTTAGTGAGGGAGTTTAAGTTCTGGATCAAAAGTCTTACATAAAAGTCTTTATGGCTGGTGCCAGAGATTTTGGTTGGTAGGGGAAAAAAAACTTTTTTATCATTACCTTTTAAACCAGTTTTTAAATAATCAATTCAATCTGATACATAGTGATGTTAACATTCATTTAACTGATTTTTTTGAATTCAAGGGAAAATGTGATAAAATAGTCGGACAGAGTTATATTGTGAAAGTGTGCAGGATTCATTATAGCATGTCATCTGAACCCAATTGATGTGACTCTGAATTGCCAGCCAAAGAATGCTTCAGTTCTTGATATTTGCTGGAAAGTGGAACAGGAACATTTTAGTGTGAACACTTCATGAATACAATATTCAACCCGTATCAGCAGCTTTGCATTGTGTGCCTCAATACAAACATTTTTTTCTGATTTCAAATTCTGTATCTCTCCATCTTATCATTACAATCCAGCTAAAGATTCACAGATACATGTTATAATCAATTTAGTTGCTCAATCAATGCCCTTTTCAAATCTATGATTTGTATGAATGAATATCTCTTTGTAAAACACCCATGCATCTTTGAGTATTTAATCAGTGAATAGTACAAGATATTCTTCGTAGGTTTGTATGATTTTGAAAGAATTAAAAGAGACAATTTAAAGCTTTCACATCTTTATTTTGTAACTCTCAGAAGCATTTCAAAGGCAGTGTGTGATTGGCTTCACTTCTGCCAAATTGAAATGATACAAACAGGGAAACTTATTTGAACTGAAATGAACATATCATTGCCCATGAATTATTTTCCTAATTTGTAATAACTCAATAATTTTATACAATATTGCATTATTCTTTTATATAATAAAGTGCTCAAGGAATGCTTGGAGGTGTTTGTGTGTGATGAGGACATAATTGTCAGTGTAAAGGGCTTGTGGCATGCCAACATTTGGAGATAAAACTGATAATCATCACCAGTTTTTTTTAAAATCAGTTTACCATTTATCTAGCTTCCATAGAAGTTAATTGCCCTATAAAGTCTGGAGAAAGACTGAGAACTCCATACAAAGTTGATAGAAGACTACATGAAGACACTAGATAAGGTTGTTTTCCATATGGGTGAGGTATCATCAGTACCCAGCAACAAACTCAGCTGTATATCTGGGCCACTGTCGAATCAAATGATTCTATCAAAGTCCTGTCCCAGTGTCTGAAAACAGAAGAACCTAGATGAGGACACCAGGCCCTAGCATGATTGGAACATCTGTGGATGCGGGTGCTCTCTGGATCCAGGGACTTTCCATCTCTTGTAAATGGGATTACACTTCTGCAGAAAAAAATGTTGCACATTTTGGGAGTCTTCCTGGACTCATGACAACTGTAAGAAAAACAGGTGGCAGATCTGTCAGAAAGGATTCTACACAAATTTCTCATTTGTATCAACTATCCCAAAGGTGCCTTTTCAAGAGGCAACTGGGCTTTCTGGTTTATCTCTGAAGACGTTTTGCTTCTCATCCAAGAAGCTTCTGGATGGTGAAAAAGCTGAAGAATATTATTCTTGGATGAGAAGTGAAACATCTTCAAGGAAAAACCAGAAAGTCCAGTTGCCTGCTGAAAAAAGCACATTTGGGGCAACTATGACCTGGATGACTGAGGATCTCCGTTGACATTTGTATTAGCTAGACCTTTTGCTGACTGGGAAGGTTAAAAATGTCCTTTTCTTGATCACCCATTACTTGGTTACTTCACATTGTAGTCTACTATAATGTGATTTATTGTTCTTGATGACCACTTGGAAGCTTCACCTGGTCTAGAATGCACCCAAAGATGCAGTTATAAGGTATGCTAGAATATTATTCCGTACTACATATGTTTCACAAATTGCACAGGTTACCAGTAAACTTGTACAAACTGTACTGGTTACCAGGATACAGTGCAAGATGCTGATTATCAGTATAAAACCTTATAATAGTAATAGACTTATATACCATTTCACAGTGCTTTACAGCCCTCTCTGAGCAGTTTACAGAGTCAGCATATTGCCCCCAATAATCCGGGTCCTCATTTTACTGACCTTGGAATGATGTAAGGCAGTCAATTTTGACTCAGTGAGAATCAAACTCCGGGCAGCCGGCAGAATTAGCTTACAATATTGCATTCTAACTACTGTGCCACCACAGTTTTAGTCTAGTTATTTGATGGACTCTGTCTATCCCTCTGCTCATTCTGTAAGATCAAACCAAAAACTCCCATCTATTAAACTGAATGGAGAAGCATCTTTTCTATTGTGGCACATTTCCTTTGAAATAACATAATACCCCACACCTTTGTCTGCTTTAAACAAGCTTTGAAGACTTGGCTTTCCACCGAAGGCATTGGACTAGAGTAGAAAGTGATTTTTTTGTGTGAGTGTGGTTTATATTTTTCTGTTAGGAGGACAATCTGCTTATTTCACCTGATGCTGTGCTGTATCTTAGTTTTAATTTTGCACACCACTCAGAATTATCAAGAAGTTCTACAACTTTAGAAATGTGAAAAATCAAGAAGTACATTCCAAAACTTATTATTAAATCTAGAACATCCAGAAGCATACTGTTTCATATTTTCACTTTTAAAATGTAAATTTATTTCCAAATTGACTTTAAACAACACATATTGAGGATCAATTCTTAATATCAAGGGAGTAAATTTCTTTCCTCTCATAAAATAATCCTTTATGCCAAACTCCAGGCTTGCTGCAGCCAAATTCTTTATATAATGTAAGATAATGTAGAGATGATCAAATTAGATGAGTCATTGGGCCCTCAAAATTTCTTTCATTGGTAGCGCAAGAAATCAGATAGTCAACCTATTTACTACTTTCTTACAGTTCCCAATAAACATAAAACAAGTTTTTCTTTTTTTCTGTCTTAAGTTATAAAAAGAGAGATTTTCTTTTCTTAGATGCACTGATTTCCCAAAATTGGATATCTAATTCCTTATTCCATGTGTCATGGATGTCACCAATGTTGTACGTTCATCTTATGTTTTTAGTTTAATATAAAACAGAATTGTTAATTTCACTTCAAAAGCACGGCATGTCTTAAAGCTGCTGCAATTCCAAGTATCTTTGACATTGGGTGTCATTTTTATCAGGCATGTTATTATGATATATACTGCTAATAAAAGTATGCTTTTAGAAGCCAATTTCAGCAAAGCATCTGAAATCCTTATTGTATGCTAGTTAAACACATCTCCACAATGTACGTTTAATTTGATTCCATGCTGGTTGAGTTATTTCTCTTGCAGGATTTTATAACTCATGTTATTCAATAGCTGAATCCAATAACAAGACAAACATTCCCATCTTAAATGTTAGGTTGACCCTGTGATACTTTGTAGGGTGTGAGAATTCTTCACTATTAATTGAAAATTCTCCCATTTCTGCCTGAGCATCGCCGTCGGTGACTTCTCTTGAACAGCTAATTAGTCCGATTATTCCACAGATGCATAGGTTTACCACAAAGGTTTTTCTTGTAATTTATCAAACGGATCATTCTCCTTGGGAATGTTGCAACCTGACAGGCTTGGAATAGTAATACAATCGTTGTTCTCCATCCCAATCTCACCTCTGTTGGAAGGACAGGGGGAGGGGAGGGGAGAATGCAAGGAAATAAATTGTTAGTGGTCTGAAAAAAATCTGGATTTGATCCATTTGGCAGTTGGGAAATATCCAAAAATGTGCACCTTTCAAAGTCCGGATTATTGAAATGCCAAATGAACCACTGGATTCAGGTAATAACATTCTGGAGAAGATTATAAGAAATAAGCTTCCTTCCCTCTCATTTGCTTCCAGTCAAATCGTGGTGTGTGTGTGCGTGTGTGTGTGTGTGTCCGATTTGTGAGATTGACAAATTTGCTACAGTTTTTACTCCCTTTCATTGCTCGTATTTGAAATGTGCATTGCTAAGATCAATGTTGCAACAGTGAGGTTTGCTTCTTTATTATGTATTTCAGTGGAATTTTCAGGAAGAAAGAACAATAACATGAATTAAATGATTCATATTTGTATTCATAATGTTCCTAAACTAGCTATATACCTACTACCTATCCTGTGGTATGGTATGCTATGCTATGCTATGCTATGCTATGCTATGCTATCTCTTGTGTCTCTGTAGCCTAATACCTCATTTAAAATTTCTGTCTTAGGCACTAATATATTTAATACTTTTAAAGCCCATGTCCCACTGCACCAACGGATGCAAAGAGGATGTAAAA
>BHFT01025552.1:0-28752 GCA_004320025.1 Laticauda laticaudata
CCCCCCCCCCCTTTTCTTCTTCCACTGAAGAAATGACAGATACACAGATCTGACATGGAGGTTCTTCCTGACTCCTACATGGAGTTCAAAGCAGATTTTTTTTTTCCTTTTGACCTAAAACAGAAACATCTGCCACTATCTGCCGATTGAACTCTCAACCTTCCGTGTAGGAGGTGAGCATCTTCGCCATTAGGCCACTATGCTGCTTACATCTATTGCTATGAATACATAGTTTAATCAGTCCAAAATTCCCCTTTCTTTTCTAATTCTAACGAAATAAGAAAAATCATTCTTGCTGTATGTTGTCATCATTTTCAAACAACTTGGCTATTTTCAAACAACAGAAATTTCCACTTTTCAAAAAAATCTATTTGCCCTTTCAAATTTGACTAATTAAGGACCTTCAGTTAAAAAGTATGCATGCTCACTAAAAGTGCTGAAAATGGGGGTATCACATCAGCCCAGAAACTAGTTCAGGCACCCCAACTCATTTTCCATTCTCCTTTTCCTATTTAATATCTGGTGCTTTTACAAAATATCTGCTGAAAGGCCAATCTCAGTTTTAACATAGCTGCTAGAGGAGTCATACTTAGCTATAAGACACAAATTTACTGCCTGCTCTACCTCCACCCCTGTCTCTGTTTTATCCTACCTGACCATAATTGATGAACTTTAGACACTAGCAGAAAACCAAAGGTCACCCTATATCAGGAGTGGGCAACTATGGCCCTTTGCTGCTGGCTCAGGAATTCTAGGAGTTGAATTGCCCATCCTTGCCCTATATAATAATCTCTAGAGAGTTATGTCACCCTCCACCCCCAGGATTTATGAAACTGGAGAAAACAGATCCCTTTCACTAACTTTTTAACTGTGAGTTCACTGATGTTGCTATTAATGATGCAGTTTAAATAGTATAATTTTTTTTCTCCGTATTTCCAACAATTTGGGTCTGAGTTAAACATTTGTGCCAATCTAGCAGGAGGAAGGTGCCATCTGTAGAACATTTTGTATTGATTTTCCTTTTATGCTGTGGATGTAATTAGTTTGTAATTTGATCCCCACATTTTCTCCCAATTTTCCAGGTCTATATTGTGGCCAACATTTTTCGCCCATACCACCATCGTCTCTTTGACCACCTCCTCTTCCATTTGAATATCTAGTGGTAAGTGATATATTCTTGAAATCATTTTCTTTTCCATTCCTTGTAAAATTTTATCTAATTGATGCTTTTCCATGCAGAAACCAAATTGTTCTTTGTCCTTCTGATATCTTGCCTGAATTTGCATATATGGCCACCAATCTATCTTTATATTTTGTTGCTGTAATTCTTGTCTCATTTCTAATCTTCCTTGTGTTGGTCTTTGTAATAGGTCTTTGTAATTCCTCTTTTTTTCCAGATCCATTGCATTTGGGGAGCTTCCATAGTTGACAGCCAGTTCGATATTTTAGTATAATGATTCTTTTTAATCTTGTTCCATATCCAAAATAATGAATCTCTAGTCATCCTTTGATGTAGCACATAAAGCTGGATGGATGGTTTAGTTGTTTTTTCCTGCCTATTGCATAGGGTTGGGCTAACTGGTCATTGCAGAACTGTCCAATTCTAAACTTTTATGATTCTCAGAAGGTGCACGAAACTCCACAGTCCTGGAATATCTCAAGGGAGATTACCTGTCTGAGGTAAAGGCTGGTGTTATTTTTTAAAATCAGAATATAGCTGGAATGGATCTTGGAGTTCTTCTAGTTTAAGCAAGAAACCCATTTCAGACAAGTGTCCAGTCTCTTCTTAAAAACCTTCAGTGATGGAGCACCCACAATATCTGAAGGCAAGCTATTCCACTGGTTAATTGTTCTCACTATTGGGAAGTTTCTTCTTTATTTCAGATTGTTTCTCTCCTTGATTAGTTTCCATCCATTGATTCTTGTCCTGCCCTGTGGTGCTTTGGAAAATAAGTTGACGGCCTCTCATAGCTCCTCAAATATTGGAATACTGATATTTTTTTTGTCCCTTCTCTTTGTCTGGTATATGACAAAATTGGAGTCCTTCTTGATTCAATACATGAAAGATGGCAAGCCACATGTTGAAGGAACAAGATGAGTATGAATGGTCTTATTCTTCTGTGAGCCCTAGAGAGGAAATACCTGTTTGAACTTCAGTGGTCAACAGCTTCTGCTCTAATCTTATTATTCCAGAGAAATATACAACGTATTATTAGCAACAACACATGGAAACATAGCCTTTGGGATTATAGCAAAGCAGCTAATCTGATCATGCATTCACTTGAGCAACTTAATATTTTATTTATCTACTTGATCAACAAAAGTTCTGTTTACAGCAAAGATTCCCTTAATTCAAGCTCAGCTCCTCATGTAGTTTTCATGGAAAAAAGAAGAGATTTTTTTTTATTGTTTCCTGGGATGGCTCTTCCCCCATCTTTCTCATGTAGGTCACAGACCAAGGATTTCCTAATGATCTCCCATGCAATACTATCCAGGAATAACTTCCTTAAAATCAGCCAAAGTGATGCTATGCTGTGACCTACTGTTTATCCAGTTTAAAAGAAAGCATTTACAACAAGTGTACCAAGATCAAAATGGAACAGATGAGATCTATTCTGAAATAGATCAAATCATGACTGTGGATATATTTGTCATAGAAAAGACAAATGAATGATATTTGAAATACAGCAAAGTGGATTTAACCATGTCTTCTTCTTCTTGTGCTATATCCATCATCGGATGTTGATGATCCTACTTTTATCAACTGTCACATGAAAAAGTGCTGCTGAGTTTTGTCCAAATCAATCCCTTAGATCAGTGGTTGCCAACCGGTGGGCCACGGGTGACTGGTGGGCCATGAGAAAATTTTGGTGGGCCGCAGAGAAATCTCACCCCCAGAACACCCCCCAAAGCAATTAATCCAGGCTGTACAAAAACACAAGGCTGGCCCCTCCACATGGCCCGTGGGAACCCTCCCCACCCACTAACTCTTTACCTGACAAACTTGCCTGCTAAATTGCTATTTTTCCTTTTCCCGACAATCATCTGTTCTGCTGTGCTGGGAGATTTAGATTAGCTAGGAAGCAGGAAATGGTTGGATTTCTTGCTTTCTAGCTAGTCTTTAGATCTTTGGCTCAGCACAGCCGAACCTCCCTTAGGACTGAAAGTTTGCTTGCAAGCAAATTCAGTGCAGACTCACAGCAAGCAAATTTGAGAGACTGAGTTAACCGATGGCAGATAGATAGATCACTGAATGATTCTGTGAGCAACTCAGTCTGCCTGCTTTGCCTGATTTTGGGTAAAAGTTGCTCTTTTTTAAAATAAAAAAATCAATATTTATATAAATATTTGTAATATTTACACACAAGCAATGCCCAGCCAGTCACATGACCACCAAGCCACACCCACAAATTAGGCCATGCCCACAGAACCAGTTTGTGGTCCCTGGGATTTAAAATCATGAGTTTGGTGGTCCCTGAGATCCAATAGGTTAGTGACCCCTGCATTAGATTTTGAAGCCATGATGTTCTCCTCCTGTCTGGACCTCATTCAATCTTTTCCTTGAAATTTAACCATGTGCCACTTGTTTATCATATCTGTGTTTTGTGTTCTGCTAATACTGTGGTTCAAAATCTCAAACTGTCCTTCATGAACAATATCACCCTTATTTTTTAGTAACAAATTTGAATAAATGGCTGTCTTTACATCATTTATAATATGAATGCTGTGGGTTTTTTTTTTTCTACTTTTAATATCAATGCCATCCCTCTACAACCCATTAATTTTACTTCTTTTTCCAGGTTGCTGCAATATTTCTTGCCAACAGTATTCCATATACTGAAGCTGACTTGGACATACCATTGGGGATATTTATACATAAATATAAAGACCGAAGTGATGAGAAACAGGAAATAAATCTAGTTTATACCAATATCATTCCCTGTACTTTTATGTTATAGTATCCTGGGAAATCATTCTTGCTGATGCCAGAGCCACAGTTTAGCATGAAATGCTGTGCTAAATAAATTGCCAGAATATGTTAATTTCCTTTTCAACAATCTTTTGATTGTTCAAAATCAGAATCTGTAAAGGGCTTGTTGAATTATGGCTAGGGTAAAATATTGAATTCAGGAGGTTTTGTTTTTTTGTTTTATGGAATATTGGTTTCTTAAGCTAGGCTGGTACATAGGCTTTTTTGACATATATTGGCAGTCTGTACATGGTCCAGACCAGACTCTTCCATTCCAAGGTGCCTGCATGATGGATGAGTCTAAAGGAAGTTTAATTTTCAATTATATTGTCAAAAAGGACGAGGAAGACTTCAGATTTATACCCTGAACCAAGGCTGAATCTTTGATTACCTTTTTCAGTGAAGTTTAGTTCTTTGCAGAACACAGTGTAATAGGCCATAACATTTTTTAAAAAGAAAGAAACTAGAGAACTATCATGGGATCTGTTCCAAATGCCTATATAGACAAATATATATTGCTAAAAATAGAAAAATAGCAAGCATGACCAAGGGTGAGGGATGTTGGGAAGAGTTCCTCATCCCTTTTCGATAAGCTCTATCTGTTCTAGACCAAGTATGATGCAATAATCCCTCATGAATCTTCTCAAAAGAAAATGATACTTAAAGCCCATGTCCCACTGCACCAACGGATGCAGAGAGGACAAAAAAGCTTGCCATCCGTTGGAAAACGCGATGCATCCATTGTGTACTCACTGCATACATGTTTCATACGCTCTATCCGTCGCAGCATACCGTCCACTGAGATTTATCCGCGCAAGAAGTTTTTGAGCTGCACAAAACTTTTTGAGCGGATTGAACTTTCTGCCACGTACATCCGCGACACGTATGGGCAACAAACATTCTATGTCCATTGTCATCCATTAAATGTCCGCCTGTATCCTCTCCGGCATCCTCTGGACCATCCTCGCAACTCACATCTGCTGCAGCTGAAAATGGAAAAGAGGGAGGAAGCGAAAGGTACACGGAAACGTCCACACAGCCTAGTAGCACGGAAATAGAAAGGATGTAAGCGGATGCATCTTGTATATATAAAGCAATTAAAATGGACAAAAACATTTATATATGGGATGTATCTTGGATATTTAGGTATTCAGGAGTATGCCTAGAGTATGTGGAGGACACTTAGCGGAAAACTGATATTTCCTATAAAAAGGGGGAGGAAATCATGGGATCTCAGTATGAGTCCAGCAGACATTGGTGTACAGCAACCTCTCACCCTTGGCTCTTGCTCTTCCACATCATCCATTGATCTCCACCATGGATCATAACACAGTCCTTATGGTAGCTGCTTGCTCATTCAACACCAGAACCAAGCCCTATTCAGACTGTTTCATTTTTTCTACACAAGGAGAAGAAGGAGACGTTCAAGAGCTGTGTGGGTCCGATGATGGAGCGGGAGAGAGGTGGAGTTTGGACTCTATGGCAGGCTATGGTGGAGCTGAGAGAATGAAGACCCTCGTGCATTTCCAGCACTTCACCTGAGGATGCCACCAGCCATGTTTGACGAAAATTGTCGAGCGTCTGAGACCCAGGTTTACCAAGCCAAGCACCAAACTTCAACCTGGACCCTGGACTCAAGGTGGCATTGACTCTGCGCCACCTGCCTCTGGAAACCACATATAGAAACATGAAGTATGCATAGAGGGGGCCACACAACAGCATCAGCAAAGTGGTCAGAAAGTGATGCAGGCCATCAGTCGAATAATACCTGGAGGAGCTTCTCCATTGTCCCACCACTGAAGAAGGCTGGAGGAAAGTTGCAGAACAGTGGTATCAGAGTGGAACTTTCCCCACACCATTGGGAGCCATTAGATGGGAAGCACGTGGCCTGCAAAGCTCCAGCCAACTCAGGGTCCTCTTATTACAACTAACAAGGCTTCTTCAGCATCATCCTCTTTTCCATGGTTTGATGCTGACTTACAAGTTCATGTACATGATGTTTCGGCAACGGGTCAGCTTCAGATAGCCAGGTATACAACGCAGTGACCTCAAGGATGGGCTGGAATGCAACCTTATCATGGTTTTCAGATCCAGACGCCCTACCCAAAGATACACAAGATGTGCCCTACTTCATCATTGGTGATGACACCTTCTCCCTCAGAACCTACCTCATGAAGCCCTACAGTTCAAGATATCTCACCTGTGAAGAGAGGATCTTCAACTACAGGCTGTCCAGGGCAAGACGGGTGGTGGAGAATGCCTTTGCCATCCTGGCCAACAGGTTCCAGGTTACTTCTCACCACCATGCAGCATTCACCCACAGACTGTGAGGAGCATCGTGGAAGCTTGCTGCATCCTGCACAATCTCTATGCGCACCTGCTACCCAGTGTTGCAGAACAGGCTTGTGGACCATCAACAAGGGAATGGGCACATGGAGCCTGGTGAATGGAGGCAAGGACTAAACCTGATAGACACTGTGGATGTACAAGGCTCCAACAGAGCTTTCATATGAAGGGAAGAAGTAGTGCAACCTCTGAAACACTGGTCAACTCCCAAGCTGGAGCAGTGGAGTGGCAAGACAGGATGATAGATGGTTAATGGATGCTTCTTGAGCCTGTCTCATAACACTGATGAGATTGTGGCCATGTATGTTGAGTGGTCCTTCAATGAATAGGGCATTAATAAAGAGCTTTGTTTATTTTGAAATGTGTTGATCAATGATAAATTGTTATTGATAAAAAAGGGCCATATGATGTTGGCAGCTGGAAGGGTGGACCATACAGTCCCACTGTGCTAGCACTGGAGGGTTTATCAATCCCCACAGCTATCTTTACCCATCCCACAGCTATCCTTACTCATCCCACAGCTATTCCTTACTCAATCCCACAACGATCCTTACCCATCCCACAACTATCCTTACCCATCCCACAAGCATGCAAAGGATTAACATTTTTTCAAAGTTTTCACCCAACACTTCATTAAGTAAATAAAATGAACCAAGTGTGTGAAGCAAAGTAACCTTTATTAATAACTGTCTTAAGTAAACTGTATGACTTTATTAAAAAAGCAAAATGTACCAAGTAAAGTGTCTTTAAGCAAAGATTAAAGTGAAACAGGTAACAACTTCAGTCTCTGGCACTATTCTCAGTCACTCTGAGGCATGTCCATGGTCTCAACTGTCAAGTGGGCAGGGACTGTGGGAGGTGGCTGTGGCTGGAGTGGCTGGTCTGAGGCGCCATTGGGGTGCTTGGCCCTGAGAGTACAACAGAGGATGGTCGTGTTCAGGAAAGCTCTCCAGAGAGCTGACTCAGTCCCTTGAGGTTGAGAGGCCCTTCATCAAGGACGTGAGATATCAGGCCCAAGACTGATGACAGATTGTCCTGTTGGGGCTTGGCTGTGGGGTGGAGGAAGGAGGAGTGTAGTGGGGCTGTCTGGTCTGCAGCTGGGCGAGGTGAGGTGTCTGTGCATGCGATGGAACCTGGGTCTGGACTGGAAGGGCTTCCTCTGCTGTGGGAAGTCCTGGTAGTCGTAAGCCTTGGTAGGTGAAGGGGCTGTTTGAAAGCTGTGAAGGGCTGTGACATCGCTTGGGGTGGAGGAGCAGACCTGACTGGGTCGGAGCAGGTTCAGCTGGGCCTGGAGGGTTGTGCAGAAGTGCTGTGATCTTCTGCTTCATCACCTGGTACTGGCCTTGGGCAGGTCCATGAGGGTCCTGGCTCACGTAAGTGATGAAGGGCTTTCCGGTTCGAGGATGGTATGTCTCTGTGGACCAGCTGTAGTGAGGAAGATCTGTGTTGGTTTTAATTGTGTCCCTGATCTCCAACAGGACAGTGTGGCTCTGGTCCTTCAGTCTGCCCTCTGCCTTGCTTTCTGTGGAGGTGGAGGCTGGGTGTGGGTGTGGGTTGGTCTCTGGTGGCTGCCACTTCTTCCTCCATTTGTGACAGGGGATCCTCCACGTCCTCTGGCATGGGGAGTGCAGCGGTCAGGGGGGTCTCTGCCATGGGCCCTCCAAGACCCCTTCCTGGACAGGGTAGCTGGCTCCTGGTTGGAAGAGGATTGGCTTTCTGTGGGCTGTCTGAAGGAGAGGGGTCTCAGAGGGGCTGCTCCTCGGTGGCGGACCTCACTCTCCAGGAAGCTGCACTTGGCCATGACTACATTCTCCCGGTCAGTGAGCTTGACAGCAACCTGGCCAGATTTTCTTGAGGTGTAGCTTGGCATTACCAGGTGGTGCATGTGCTTCACCATCCCAGGAGTAGGTCTGAAGTGTAGCCCAGGCTCTCTGCCTTGTCTCTCCAAGCTGCCTGCTTCTTCTTCGTGTCGCAATAGAAGTGTCTGGCCCTTTCTCCACAGGTTACTCGTTCTCCCTCAGCCATTTCCAGCACCTTCCTCCTCATGGTCCTTGGAAAGGGTATACTGTTTCCTCTCTCCCTTGTCCTTCCCTTGCATCTTCCTCCCTCTGGCAGGGGATTGAGCAGCAGGGCCTTCAGGGGCTTTGAGCAGCAGGACCACACCACTAGCAGCAGCACCAGAGCAGGAGAAGCACCAGCAGCACAGCAGCACCAGCAGGAGAAGCACCAAGCAGCAGCAACACCACCACCAGCAGCAGCACCTGCAGCTTCAGAGTAAGTGCCCGGGGGTGGGAGGGTTGTTCTGTCCTTCTTGCGAGGGCTGGCAGGAGTAGGCACAGGCTTTCTCTTCTTCCCTGACTGACGAACCATGGTGTTATTTGAAGATGTCTGTGCAGCATGTCTTTCCTCTGAATGCTGACTGTTGCGAGCTTCATCCCTTTTATATCCGCGGAGCTGACACAATTCATACTCCCCGCATGCGCAGTGAACGCTTTGCATTGCCATGAATCCGCTATGATGCCGCTATGCATCTATAGGCATCCGTGATGCATCCGCGTCATCCACTACATATCCGCTCCTTCCGCTATGCGTTCCGCTTCTGCAATTCTCCCCCGGAAGCCCTTCGGATGTGTCATCCGCTTCCTCCGCTGTCATCCACTAGGCTTCCTATGAACATCCGCTTAACATCCTCACTATGTACTACCCCCGTCCATTCCTTTCCGTTTCTTTCCGTTTTCTGTTTATGCAAATTTGGGGCACTTTTTGGAGCGGATAAAACGGATGCTGAGCCACCACCGAAATTTTGCTCGTCCACTGTGTCCTTTTTGCATGACGTTTTGCATCTGTCGGCCAGTGGGACCTGCCTTTAAGCACAATACTATTCAATCAAGTATGAAGCAGTGAAAGCTAATCCACAATCAAAGCAAGGGTGGAAAAATGCTAGCAGAGGATTAATATATGACAGAAGCAGCTAAATGTATGTAACATGGCTAAGGAGACTAATATTGCAGAAGACAGAGTCAAAGGGCCAGAAAAACACAAGCTCAAGGTCTAAAGAAAATAATTAAAACCATAAAGAAGAACCATCCTATGACTTTAGCTGAGGTTGAACCTAATATATGAGATAGACTCATTACATGCAAAACAGATAGTTCAAGCCCTGATTTGTCATAATTGAGATGATTATGGCTTACAGCTCATAAAAACTCCAAATCCACAATCTCAGAAAATTAGAATATTGTGAACAGGTTTCAATATTCTAGGCTCAAAGTGTCCCAGTCTGATCAGCTAATTAAGGTGTAACACCTGCAAAGGGTTCCTGAGCCTTAAATGGTCTCTCAGTCTGGTTCAGTAGGAATCACAATCATGGAAAGACTGCTGACCTTATAGTTTTGCAGAAAACCATCATTGACACTCTCCATAAGGAGGGAAAGGCTCAAAAAGGCAATTGAAAAGAATTGGATGTTCCCAAAGTGCTGTATCAAAGCACATTAATAGAAAGTTATGTGGAAGCGAAAGTATGAAAGAAAAAATTGCAAAAGGATCAGGGATGACTGCAACCTGGTGAGGATTGTCAGGAAAAGGCCATTCAAAAGTGTGGGGACTTTCACAAGGAGTGGACTGAGGCTGGAGTCAGTGCATCAAGAGCCAACACATAGAGACGGATCCTGGACATGGCTCTTCAAATGTCGTATTCCCTTGTCAAGCCGCTCCTGAACACAACAAACATCAGAAGCGTTTTACCTGGCTAAGAAAAACAGACCTGGTCTCTTGCTCAGTGGTCCAAAGTCCTCTTCTGATGAGAGCAACTTTTGCATTCTCATTTGGAAACCAAAGGACCCAGAGTCTGGAGGAAGAATGGAGAAGCACACACTGCAAGATGCTTGAAGTCCAGTGTTGAAGTTTCCACAGTCTGTGTTTGATTTGGGGAGCATGTCATCTGCTGGTGTTGGTCCACTGTGCTTCATTAAGTCCAGGGTCAATGGAGCCGTCTACCAGGAGATTTTGGAGCACTTCATGCTTCCTTCCACAGACGAGCTTTATGGGGATGCTGACTTCATTTTCCAGCAGACTTGCACCTAGCACCAAAACCTGGTTCAATGACCGTGGGATTACTGTGCTTGATTGGCCAGCAAACTTACCCTGACCTGAACCCCTTAGAGAATATATGGGGCAGTGCCAAGAGAAAGATGAGAGACATGAGATTGAACAATGCAGAAGAGCTGAAGGGTGCTATTGAACATCCTGGTCTTCCATAACATCTCAGCAGTGCCACAGGCTGATAGCTTCCATGCCACACTGCATTGAGGCAATAATCGGTGAAAAAGGGCCCAAACCAAGTACTGAGTACATCTGCATGTTTATAGATTTTAGAGGTCCGATATTGTTTTATGTACAATCCTTGTTTTATTGATTACATGTAATATTCTAATTTTCTGAGATTGTGAATTTGGGGTTTTCATGAGCTGTAAGCCATAATCATATCAATTATGACAAATCACGGCTTGAATTATCTTGCTTTGCATGTAATAAGTCTATCTCATATATTAGTTTCATCTTTTAAGTTTCATTACGGAAATAAATGAACTTTTGCACGATATTCTAATTTTTTGAGTTTCATCTGTACAAATATAGAATTGGAGACTTGGAAGCTACTGTATATGTAGTTTTTCAAAAAATGGCTACTCAGTTGTGATAGAAGGAGATTAAGTGCATGTATATTCAATGGTATTTAAATATAAAATAGAGATAAAATGAGATAGTGTTTAGGTTTTCCTTCTATTACTTTGGGAGTACAGCCCCAGGCATGCCACTCAAAGATCTACAGCCCCTGTAAAATGTAGAACAATAGAATATTCTCGATGGACATCCTTCAAAGAAGATAATATATGAGAGCATCTGGGAAGTTGGCAACAGTGTAAGAAAAAGGTCATTAATATTCAGTCCAGGAAAGTGCTCATCTGTTTTTTTCCCCATTATCCAAAACAATGTGGCTAAAAACTTAGCTGTGGTTCAACTTTTTTAAAAAAAAAAACCACCTGTTTGGTAGTTTCTCTTAAGCTTCAACTTATTATTTATTCATCTTTTTATTTATTCATCTTCTTTTTCCTTTGTAATAAAGATACTTTTTATCTAGATTATCTAAACTAGTTTAAGACCCATATTCAGGAGAGTAAAGTTAGGAGACTGGTTGGTTACTGCTGAATCCTGGTGGAGGGAATCTGGCAGTGAAGATCTTCTTGTTTTTCCTGTTCCAAAAAACATAAGTGGCAAAGCTGAGATTTTTTTTTAAAGTTATAGTACTTAAATAGTACCAGTAGTTACCAACACTCATTTTTGTCCTCCATTGCTGTACAACTGCCCTGCCTGTCTCAGCCCAGCAGCGTGTAGTACAGCCCTCAGACCGAAAATATCCTTTTTATCAGTTTCTTATCTTCACCCTTTTTATTTCTTCTACAATTTTCCCCTGTATTGTTGTTTATTATCAAGTACACGTATCTGTTTAATTTTGTTTTAATTCTGTTTTTACCTCTGTTTTTTAACTGCACCTTTTTATATGATTGTATGGTTTTAATTGTAAACCAATTAATATTAATTTTATTGATTAATTTATTAATATTAATATATATAGGTATAGAAATTAAATAAATTGATAAGCAAATAAACAAATACCTTGTCTTCCACTTCAATTTATGTTCCCAGTCATTCAGTAAATTAGCAATTAGTCCAAGGTCACACTTTATGCTTTTTGACTGTGTAGGGGGCTCCTATCATAATCCAGCATTACTACCTGCAACACTGAACTGGCTCTTGAGATATAGCTAGCTGCTTTGGGAATTTATAACTGAGAAGCAAGAGAAATAAATATAAAGTAAACAAACATCTCTATCCTCCCCATCAGACTCTGGAATAAAAATAAATAAATGAGTGCTACCTTGACAATGAATGTCTGATTATCACAAACTGTTCAAAAGTGCTTTCTTCCAAAGATAAACTATGCCCTTAATGAAGTGCGCAAGTCTTTATATTTGGCTGGCTTTAACCATGACACTAGAAAGAGAGTTCAAGATTTCATCCAGCTGGGAAATCTATATCTTATATGATTGTTGTGTTAATAACACAGACAGCTATATCAAAAGGGAATTGATTTTTGTGATGCTAAATGAACTATTGGATTTAGCCAAAAAGCATCTCCAGTCAATGAAGGAATGACCCTTTCAATTTAGTTTTACTCCTGTTGCTGTAAATAAAATTGCTCATGAAGCAAATTGTAGTTCCTTACTGTATGTGCTTGAAACCATTCAGTTCTGAATAAATGATCATTATATGTTAGCAATAGGAATAGATATTATAAAAGTATGTCAGCCAAAGACAGAAGGCTACTTGTTTTGAAGGCCAGACAAATATTTTAGTGGTATTATGGGTAGGCCTGACTCTTACTTCGCTCCCAAGTCTAGACATAGTCCGCCAAATGTTACTACCTGCTAGGATATTTAAGCTACAGAAAGGGAGAAAGTTGGAAAGACTGTGATATTATATTATATTATCAGAAAGCAATTTTTGTTATCCTTGTAATTGAAGTACTACTCCTTACTCACAACTTAAGTCAATTTCAATATATGGCAGAGCCATGGGATGCTATTGATTAACTATTCTTGTGCCATGGGATTATCGTGATGAAATAGATATCATTGAGTTTGAAAGTGAAAAGATAGGTGTCTATCATGTTTCTCCCCCCAAAAAATGACCTGCTCTGAAAGTAAGTCCTAGCTTGATTTTTATACGTGCACCCAATATAAGCTCTATCTCCCCCCCCCCCAATAAGCCTTAATCAAGGCCCTGCCCACTTCTGGGTGCACAGGTAAAAATTAAGGAAGGTGGGGATGGGGGGGTGGAGCTGCCTTATTACTTACCTTCAGTCAATGGCAGCCAGGCCTCACACACCCCAACACCTCCTTGCTGGCCCATTTCTTCTGCAACCAGTACAAAACCATAAAATGCTAGTTGATCTATAAAGAAACTATTTTGAAATACAAGGGGATTCTAATATATTATTTTTTTCATCTGCCCCTGAACTGACTGCTAACTTTCACACAGTTCTCTATTCTTGCCATAAATTTTGTGTATATATGAATTTGAAATATGTAGAAAATATAAAATTGGGTGGTACAGCTAATACCTTAGAGGTTAGCATTAAAACAATTGTGATATGTTCAAGAACTGGGGTGAAGATAACAACATGATATTAAACTGTGACCAATGTAATATTCTTCATATGGAAAACAAACTGTTGTGTGGTTTTGTGGATATTGTCATGGAATTTCTTTATTCTTGGTTTAATTTAATTTATAATTTGTCTGCTCATTTCAATATATTTATCTCTCTGTATAAGTAAAATTTTGCTGGAAGAACCCAAGTTAGTAAGGATCTGGGAACATGTTTTCCATTTTTGTTTATATAAGTGCTCCAAGGATCTCACTTTCTTTCTATTATAGCTATCTGGGAAATAAGTGAGAATTCCATCTTGAATGTGTGCAGTGTTTTAAATTGTCTTATGTTATTTTCAGATTAAATATGGATTTTCAAGACCAATTTCATTATGTAAAGAAGCAAAATTATGAGTCAGGGGAATCACAGCTGAAATCTTGATTTCAATGCTAAGCTGTTTTGGTGTATTTTTCAGCTCTGAGTGATACCCAGCTAGTCTTGTTCCCATATCCTTGATGAATGGCTGACAAAGAAAGACTTTCTGGGTGGGAGGAGAAGTAAATCTAGCATGTTTCCAAAATCAAACAGCATACCACCAGAGCAGATCTGAGAAGGGATCTCAGTGGAATTACAGGGAGGAGTGAAAACATGTCCTCACTGTTTCCACAGAAAAATGTCTTCCATTGTCAGAGGGACATTGGTCAAAACCACCTTAACTTTATTCTGAATTTGTCATAGCTTTTCTTTCCATGTTTATGATGCTGTCTAGATGAGATGGGAAACACACAAATCTAATCAATAAAATAAATGATATTGGTTCAGTGTTCAGTAGGAACAGGAAAGGAAATATATATTTGTTCTGAGCTATTCAGTTCTTTATTGTATTCCATACTTTCATAGGTTTATCAAAACCATTTCTCATGATATTGATAAACTGGTTTGATTTCAAACTAATCAGCTATCATGAATAAAAATCATGGCATGAAATAATATGCATATTAACATGTGTGACAATGCACATGCAAGTGGAAAGTTCAAATTTATAGCAGCTGTCTCACAGGATATGTTTCTGTTTTGTAGACAAATGTGAGTAATACCTTCTGGAATAAAATTCTACAGAAAAGAGGCAAGCAGATCCTTTTAAGAAAAATAGCCCTTATTTGTTATCATAAGATAAAAATGCCAATTTCCACTCTATACTTTTCTATTCATCTTCTGCAATTAAAATGAAGACCAATTATGTACCATCAAGTCAGTATCAATGGAGATTCTCAGTCAACCTGATCATGGTTGTCCCAAAAGTGCTTTTCTAGGATGATTTGTAAAATGACAATAGTAAAGTTTAAAATAAAAAAATTCTATAATCATGAGCAATCATTAAAATGAGCAATCATATTTATAACTCATGAATTCTATTCTTGGTAAACAATTCTGCTTTCTGGCTCCTAAAAGGCAACATTTTGGATCAGAAAGATTAAGGTCTGTCATCTTGCATGGTAAAGGTCTGATAGGCTATGTATTTAAACTAATTTCTGTAAGTTTATTGTGTATATCTTGAAACTTCAACTCTGTATATATCAAGATGCTAAGAGTCTACATTTTTTTTACAGAAAGAAGCAAAGTAATTCTCTTAGGTCTCTGACAACTTGTATCCACAGGACTTTACCTGCACAGTCAAGCACTATCAGATGAAGGCATAATTTACCTAGGAAGCTGGGTTCCCAAGCAAGATTTATGGGGTTGAGTAGCAACCCTTCTCTTAGGCTTCGTAGTATGTATTTATATAGATTTATCTGTTAATGAGTTATTTTACATCAGATTTTGTCAATTTACCATCCTAAATTTACATGAAAACTCAAATTCCTTGTTTCTGGGATATACTCTGACCATAACTGTAAAAAAAAAATAGTGACATATTTTCTCACCTTTCTGATAGCGATCAGTCTTTAAACTTAGTATGATTTAAGAAACAAGGAAAACCTCTAACTTCTACCCACAAAAACTAGGGAAAAGATGAAAGGTCCTGGTTCTGTTTAAATGGGAATTAGGACCTTGCCCAGTTTGCATCATGATACCACCCACTGCAGTTCTCTCTCCCTGTTCCACCCCTGATAATGTTAAGTCAAAAGTTTGCTCATCCTTGCTTTCCCACCATGGGAAAGAAAATGGCCTCTCAGCCTTCCCTAGATTACTCTATTTTATTTGTGATAGGGGCTATTTTCTCTAATAGCATTATTAATAACTATTCTTTTACTAGGGCAAACTATACCATATATGTTCAAATTCCCTTCAATTATTTTTAAATAAATAAACCAAGGCTTCAGTAAGGAGAAATAGACAGGGAGTTGTTTCCTTGATGACTGTTTTTTTGTTCAATCTGAATTTTATTTGGCAAATTTATATAGTCCATCTCACAAAAAAGGACTCTGGGTGACTTATAAGCAAAAAAATGTATCACTTTTTTTTAAAAAAATCAGACATAAATAACAACAAAAATAAAAACATAAAAGAATAAGACATAAAAGAGCTCCAAGATAGCCGGAGGACAATCATCAATTTAGCTTCAGTCGAGCACTTTGCAGGCTTGCCAAGAGATATCCAGGGTTGATGGAAAAATGTTTTCAAGGCTTTCTGGAAGGTTAATAGAGATGGGACTAACCTCAACTCAGGGGGAATGATTTTCCAAAGATCAGATGCTATGGCAGAAAATACACATCTTCTGGGTCCAACAGGTAGAACTCCTTTTCAGACATAACTCAGAGCATATATATTCTGCTGGAATTGATGGGACAGGTAGATATAACCAGGAAAAAATTGTCCCTCAAATAACCTGGTCCCATACCATGTAGGGCTTTAAAGGTCAAAAAACAGCACTTTGAATTCACTGAACTGAGGTATAACGTGTACCATTTTAGAGATGCACATAACTGCAGCTGCATTCTGCATCACCTGAAGCTTCAGATGCTTTTCAAGGGCAAACACACATAGAGCATATTGCAGTAATCCAATCTGGAGGTGATTAGGATATGAGCAACAGTGAGTGGAGCTAGCAAGTCTCTATACTACTTTCCTATGTGTTGTGGAGTGGCGGAATAACCTGAGGTGAACACGGAGCGAACTTCAGCTTTTACTTTATTGTAACAATAAAGGGTTGCCATAGCTGCTGTGCTAACAAGGCAGCCAGCTGGCGGACAACAGCTGATGCCGTTTGACAGCTCCCTTTTATCGCCGGCTGTCAAACGGCATCAGCCAATAGGAACGGTCCGTGTTCCTGCTGGAAACATGGACCGGAGTGAAGACTTCAGCTCAGTCTTTTCTGAATGCCACACTCCTTTCCCCCAGAACGGAGCATGCATAGTCCCCGGCGCAATGCATAATAGTCACTTCAGAGTATCTCAGGCGCTCTTGTGCAGTCGGCCGAGATCTTCTAGGTTTCTCTTGATGAAGCTAAGACTGCTGGAAGGAACTTTTTATCTGGCTTAGTTGAGCAACTTTGGTGCTGACAAAGAATGTCATGGAGAAGTTGTTCTTCAGGCTTCAAGATGCTACTTATGTGGCCAAGGGATAGTTATGGCTGCCTCTCAGGGCCCGGTCAGCGCCATTGTGTTCCTGTTCCAGATTAACGTGGAAGTTTCTTCGGGCACCGATGGTTTCTCTTGTCACAGGAACATCTTGAAGGCATCTGCAGCATAACTCCAATTGCCTTCTAAGTGAATTCAATATGGTGGCCACCAGACTGCACCATCTTGCAGTTGGACCCTGTAAGGACAGGAAAACTTTGTTATCAAACAGCTATAGTTACAGGTGAGTTGGCCTGAGTGTTGTCGAATATGCCTTGATAAGAGCCGTTAGTCCAGAATAGCAGCCTTCTGAATTGTGGTGTCATTCAAGGTCAGCGTCTATCCATTGTAGAGAAAGATCAACCATCACCAGAAATGTAACGCCGTGAAAGGCTGCCAGCCATTATCATATATGGCACCAGAATCTTCCACCTGCCTATGGGTGGAGTCAGGTCTGGGTTACTTGGCATGGCTGTACAAGCTATTCTACCCAACTTGCAATCTGAGTCATCCATGCCCGGCCACCCATATATTTACTGCAAGCTAGGGCTGTTTCATCCTGACAATTGCCCGGGATGCCCTTCATGCAGGGACTCCTTAAAACACTGATGGTCTTGCAACTTTGGAAGGGATAACTACCCAAGTTCCCCAAAGTCGACATGCTTGTGCAAAGAAGACAGCTTCTTGCCTGGCAAGTTATTTTATGAAAGGCTGGAATTCAAGGGCATAAAGAATTGCAGGCCATCCTACTTGGCCACACACAGATCAAAGACATTGGCGAGAATTACCTTGACCCTGGCAAGGGGTGTGAGAAAAGCAGCATATCAAGAGCACATTCAAATTTAAGGGTGATGAAGGAATTATGAGAATCATTTGATCAGAGAACACGGCATTAGTTTGAGTGCAGGTTATCCCGTCCAGCAGGAACAGGAGGGAAGCAGTGACTTAAAGGAAGACAATCAGCCTAGCAGGAGACTCTTGCCAGCTTGTAACCAGTTGTATAGGAAATAGGCAGCCAGAAAATAAGCGTCCACCTGAGTTCATCCTTGGAGACAAATCTGTAGGACCGTTTGTCTATCACCTTGACAGAAGGCCTAACAAGGAGGCTTGTAGTCACAAATACCAACTTGAATTTGGAGAGTGAGCCTGTCCATTATAGAAACTCATGTGGATTTTTGACATGATAGCAACTGCAGCCAAGCCTCATTTCTTCAAATTTGGCTTGTAGTTGCACTCAAGCTGTGGGATACTAAGTTCTGTGAGAATAAAATAGGCAAGTGGTGTTGCCTTCTATCATGATTACACATTATGGTTGATCAAAATGACTTAAAAGCAGCACGGCGATATAATCCAATAGAAGAAGAGAAAGACATCTGACTTCAGCATAAAAACTAATGCGCAGGTAAATGCTATAACATTGGATTCAGATACTAGCATCCAAATGGTGAGCAGATGATTTAGACAGCATGAAGTTCATGGACTCCCTAGGAGGTCCCCGTGCCAGGGGGATTGCTTAGTCCAGTCGTGCAAGACATTTCAACAACTATGGGCAAATAAACCTCCCAAAGAGAGAAGAAATCCTAAAAGTAGAGATTCTCCCATTAGTTGGAGTGCCTCATGAATCAGCTCTTACTTTTGGATCGATTGGAGTGAATACCAGAGGCTCAAATTCTGTATCCCAAATTCTACCTGGAGGTGCAATTAATGCGCACTTCTCTTTTATTTTAAGCTTAAGACCATGCTTTCCTTGAAATGATCAAGGACCTCCTCTGACTCTTTGCAAGTTAATTGAGACTTGTCAGAGGGCATGTTTTAGAATGTCATCCAAAATCAGAATTACACCTTGGTAATTCTTGAAGAAGTCTTTCCATTAAATATTGGCGAAAATCCTCGGGCCACACTTATACGCCAACATTGGAGGGCCTACATTTAAAATGCCCCTGTGCATTACAATTAGTTGTAGTTCAGCTGCTGTGTCACCCAACAGGAACTGTTGATAAGGCCTATACATAATCTAGTTTCACGAAAAATGCGTTCCTGGTTCAAAAGAATGTAGCTTAGGTGCTGATAACAGGGACTGAATAATCTATTTGTAAATATTTATTCAATGAACAATCTTGTAACTGTGCGCGGAATTCTACGCTACCATCTTTCTTATAAGGGTTGTTCATATTGGGGTATTCCCATTTGATGCGAAGGTATCCACAGGCTCTAATAACCTGGTTTATTAATTTGTCAAAGCTCCAGTCTTAATTGGGAGGCGGATGATAAACAGTACCGCCTTCAAGGCTTTGAAATAGATGGTACTGCCTGAGGCGTCCAAGCTGAAAAGATTATTTGGAGACGTTCCTTGTAATAACAGCCCAGCCTCCTCGGCCTTAATACACAATGCAATAGTCATTAAAACCAAGGTGTCCCACTTTCAGCATTTGCAATAAGATGGATTCGCTTTATCCGAGGCCAGGCAGGGAACCAGGGATCTAAACCCAAAAAGGCCTTAGGAGGGCCACCATCCACTTCCATCTCAAAGGCAAGTGACCTTTTAAATTTTAAATGAACAAAAAACTTTGCCTTTTCCAAGTGACTGGGAATGGTTCTAGCCTTCGGTTAGTCACGTAGGGTTAACTTGGCTAGCCGTGAAGTTTCTTCTTAGGCCATTTCTGGGATTATTATGTTATCCAAGGATGCTCGCATGAGATGATAGACAAATGCATGAGGCCATGTAGGTCAACCTCCATGCCTGCAATGGTTCACCTTCTTAGAAACAAAAAACATTGAATTTTGTTAGAGCCTTTTGTTAGTCAGCTTGGGCTTGATAGCAGGTAAACAAGTCTTCAGCTTTGTTTTTGGAAATGTCTAGGTTGTCTGAGGCTTTTTTGGGCAAAAGTACTTTCGTCTGCCTTGATAGATCCTGCTGGAACTTAAATGACCCGTTCCTCTGGCATTTTAAGACAAATGGCATTCCTGAACTTGCAGGACTGCCCTGAAAGTGCGTTTCCCCCACAGCTATAGACAAAATGGGCTTGGAGGCCAATGGGAGGTAGATTGAGGGTTTTGGCCTGTTCTCCCTTTGTGACTAGTTTTTTCATTAGCCTCTCATAGCCATCTTCTTCTGTGTGAGGCGTCATCATATATGGAGTATGGCTGAGCTGCTCTGGCCTGGAATTGGATTTCTCTGAATTTCTGCTTTGCTGAAAGTGCTGATAGTTCAGCAGCTTGAAGACTCTTCAATGTGCCTAATTTAATGAGTTAAAATCCCTTTAGCCAAAGAATGCTAAGTATAATAAACTTTGTTAGCCTTAAATCCTGACTCCACAAACTAGAATGGTCTAATAACATGTCTTCCAAGATAGTCTCTAAACCCACAGTGCAAGGCAGGCTGTTCATAGGACAGCCATGTACGCCACTAATTAGTTCTCTCCCTCAGCCTGAATCCGTCTCCTAAAAGCATGACACCTGGCATATTCGGGGATGGTTTAGGGAATGGGTGGTTGGAAAGAATTTCCTGCAATTCTTCCCATGGAACAGCCTAATTGAATGGAGCCAATAATGCCATTAGGCGAGTGTCAAACACTGTGGCTCCGCAAAAACTTAAAAAGTAGGACTTTTTCCTATGGTCAGAAATGTCAGCGAGGTCTGTGGCATCTAGGAAACAGTCAAACTGGTTTCTGTAGGATTCTCATGTTTCTGCTGTCAGTCTGAAAGGCGGGAATGGAGGGTTCGAAGTCATCTTGACTCAGCAGTGCCGTATCTTCTGAGGAAAGTTGAAATTCACACTCGCAAATAGTGGTAGTAAGCTCTTAAAGTGACATACAGCTTGGTAATGACTTCGGCTCTTTTTTGTAGTGACTTCACTCAGAAATTCTCTGCCCGGTTGCCTCTTATATGTATCCCGCCCTCGTCACCAGTGTTGTGGAGCGGCGGAATAATCTGAGGCGAACACAGAGCAAACTTCAGCTTTTACTTTATTGTAACAATAAAGGGTTGCTGCAGCTGCCACGCAAAGAGCAGCCAGCCGGTGGACAACAGCTGATGCCATTTGACAGCTCCCTTTTATAGCCGGCTGTCAAACAGCATCAGCCAAAAGGAATGGTCCGTGTTCCCACTGGAAACATGGACTGGAGTGAAGACTTCAGCTCAGTCTTTTCTGAACGCCACACTATGGTACTAGGAAAGAAAAATGGATTGGGTGGCATATGCTTTTGAGTAGATGACGATTTGAACCCAAAATTGCATAGCTCTTTGTACTTCTTTTGCCTGATATCTTCTCATTTTCGAAAAAAAAAGTTCAGAAATCAATTGCACAGTGCTGAGTGTAATATGTAGTTTGGATCTTCTTGATTTAGGTCAAGTAATAAAACCTGATGAGTGCAGAGTTTTAATCCAGCAGTCTGTTCCTGTGTCTGTGCATGTACATACATAAGAGTCATGGGAAGAGAAAATAAGGGCCATCAGATATGACTTCTGTGAGATTTTTTTTCTCTCTCTCTACAGCACAACATTGCAACATCTGTCAGTTGGACAAATAGTGTCTTTCAAGTAGTGTAGGATGTGGATGGTTGGGGATTACCCTTGTCATTTGGTGCAGAGGGGAGAGGCCGCAATGGATAGGATAATAGCATAAAAAAGGTAGGACAAATTTCTCTATGTTTGAGGTATGTTCCGAGAGGTTTCCTATGTTTTTACAATTCTGTCAAGCCTGTTGTAGGAGGCTTTTGCTGGCAGAATGGCAGAAAAGCGTGACACAAATTTTATCCACAGATGGCTCTGAGAAATCTGGGAAATGCTTTGGATCTCTGGTTGCCCATTCTGTCTTTTGAAGAGGCCAAAGAACTACAAAATTGTGCAAGGTACTAGAATTTCCAACATTTTCTCCTTGTGTGGGCACAGATGTGATATTAAAGAGTATCTGTTGCTTAGGGAACTGAAGAAAGTTATCTTCTCTGTGGCTGACGCTTTATGAAAGCAAGTAATGATGCTTCCCAATCCCAGCCACTCAATTGAAGGTCCCACCAGACCTGCTACATCTGGAAACATTGATACAGGCAGCAGCATTAAAGCCTATGAACAATTTCACAGTTCCAAGAATACTCCAGGGACAAGCTGGTAGCCTTGCATTGGAAAGTAAAACACCATTTCCTTTAATGCTTACGCATGGTTTCTTTAGAAAAATGTATGAACTGATGCCATGGAATATACTTGGAAACCATCTCTTCCTAGCTGAGTCCTCCTTGATGGAAAATGTGGGGCCAAGTAATTGCAATTAAAATGAGAACTGACATTTCTATGAATCCCAATACTTTTTTAGTGCTTTGTGACACAATTGCACATCAACAAGCCCCACATTCTTGATTTCACAATGAAGTCCCTGTGTTTTCTTTTATTAGTTCAGTTGGAAATTTTTGAACTTGAAAGGAACCTTACCCTCTTGGGTAACATCAATGCATTTAAATTAGCTTGAGATGGGGAATGAAAATGGAATCTTTTGCTCTCCTATTCTCTTTGTTTTTTTTAGCATTTAATTTGTTAGCATGTGTTGCTGCTGCGTCTGGAGGTAGAAAAGGCCTCATAGTCATGGCAACACAAGCCTCCTTTTTATTTACAAGGAGAGCTGAAGGCTCTTTGCAACTGCTGCCAAGCCTTTTAACCTATAGATAAAGCAGGGGGCTGGCCTAGTGAAGTGATGGTGACCTTAGCTTGGGACAGACATTGTATCTGACACAGTGTTCAATCTGAGTAAATGGCAGTGTGAGGACAGATGAATTAGTCCATTTTCAAGAATTCCCCATGCATCTACTCAGCCTCAAGCTCTCAATGTTCAGCAAGAAGCCCAAAGGAACACCATTATAAAAAGTAACTGGCAGTCATAAGAGGACATCTATTTGGTCATTTGTGTGTGTGTATTCTGAGTACATCAGTCACATAAATTATTATTATTACTACCTAATTACTTATTAAATTTGTATGCCATCTCACTGTTGCAGTGGCTTACAAAATGATAAAAAGGTAAAAAGTGTAGTACAAAAAAAAAACTAAAAACCAAGAGGATAGATAACATAGGAGTGGGGATATTCTCTCAGCCATCTCCATCAACCATCCCATCAGGGCCTCAGGTTGGCCAATATAGCCAGTTTTAAGGCTCTTCTCGAAGGCCAGGAGAATGGCAGCTGCTCTAAACTCCAGCTGGAGAATATTTCAGTAGATGAGCTCTTGAGTAAGCATCTTCTGCTGGAATGAGTAGAATGAGCCAATCCCATAGAGGTGAAATGGCTCCTCAGATACCCTGGACTTGCCCTAAAGCAACTGTGAGCCCTTTATAACATGTGGACTTCAACTCCCAGAATTCCTGACCCAGCATAGCAATAGTACTTAAAATTATATACTATTTCACAGTGCTTTATAGCCCTCACTAAGTGGTTTACAGAGTCAGCATATTGCCCCCAACAATCCGGGTTCTCATTTTACTGACTTCCAAAGTATGAAATGCTGAGTCAACCTTGAGCCACTCAGGATCGAACTTCTGGAGCGAGCAGTGAGTTAGCCTGCATTATTGCATTCTAATCACTGAACCATCACAGCTCTCATGGATGGATAGGGTGCTATTAATAATAATATTAATTGAGGATGCTATTAATTAATAATATTAATTGAGACAACCATGATCTGGATGACTGAGAATCTCCAGTTATTCGTAACAATGGATTCATTTTCCTAAATTGCCTGAGAAATGGGTTTCCACAATGCAATGTTCCAAGCTGGTTTTTTTGTGGTTAGCTGTAAATTTACAATCCCCCCCCCCTAAAAACATGGCTGTACTGACTCTAAACAATGCTTTTGAACAAGATATTTTATCCCCCTATTTAGCTCTATTTATGCTCCTGATTTAGCAATAGCTGCTAAATATACTGCTTTATATACTGCTTCACAGTACTTTACAGCCTTCTGTAAGCAGTTTACAGAGTCGGCATATTGTCCCCAACAATCTTAGTCCTCATTTTACCCACCTCTTTAGGATGGAAGACTGAGTCAATCTTGAGCCTTGTGAGATTTGAACTGCCAAACTGCTGGCAGCCAGCAGTCAGCAGAAATAGCCTGCAGTACTGTATTCTAACCATTGTGCCACCATGTATCTTAAGGATTTATTTTGCTCTTAAATATTCATTCTTCAGTATGCCTAATGATACACACTCCTAATCTATTTACCCACTTGATGACTCAATAGTTTTTTCCTGAGAAAAGATCTGGACCTTTAGGCAAAGCAGATATAACTATTGTTTATTTGGGTGTTCATTTCTCTGTAACAAGAGAAAAATCTCAGGAAAGCAATTCTAATTTGTAATTATATAATCAATCAATTTGTAATTATATAATCCCTCAAGACTAGGGTACACAAAACACAAACATACACACACACAGCAAAAATGTGACCCAGCTGCTTCTTTTTAATTTTATGGCCTTATGGTGTTGTCTTAATCTTGTTCCTAGTCCATGAATGATGCAGCCTTATGACCTCCTTAAATATACTGACATTTAAGTAGGAGGAATATTTTCCCCCTTATTCAGATTTCTTCAAGGACAGACCAAAGAAGTATAAAATATGTTAGGCTTTGTCATCCATTTTCTTTCAGGAAAGTTAGATAACTGTAATGCTTTGAAAGAGAGGCAGTAGAAGTGGTTTAGGGATCAGCAAGAGCTTTCTCCTGTCTCAAGACCCAGTGATATGATAGCAGAACAGTTGTGAATGAAGAAAATATGCATTTCTCACATGTAATTTTCTTCTGCACCAACTAGAGTCATATTTAAATTAGGTGACCAATGGATGAAAACAAAGCATTTATTTTCTGTACAATTTTGCTGTTATCACTGGTAGTTTCATTGTTTGCAATCCAAATATGAGAGTATTATCATTTGCCCTCTCAGATTTTCTATTATTGGTGGTTTGATTCTTCATTGAAAAAAAAAAAGCTTTATGCTATCCCTTACATTTTGCTGATTTTATTTTGTTTACTTCCTATCTTTGAAGTTCTTGCTAATCTTTCCCTGTGTGTTTTCCAGATCTTTTCTGAAAATATGTCAGAGCACAATATAAAACTTTACTTGAATGAATGGCAACTGGGAAGGCTTAACAAAAATGCATGCGTCTGGTTAAATGGAAACATTTGTCACAAAACATTATACTTTATAACTGAAATGTGACATTTTCTGTCCACAGTGCTTTGAGTGTATGGACGATAAGGAAAACAGGATTTCCAGATCTATAGTCCCTCAGCTTTCTTCTTGACAGGCAGGCACTAAGAAGTTTATAAGGAGCCAGAACCAGTCAGATAGAATTAATTACCTTTTACTTCAGGTAATCTGATGTTTCAAATTCAACATGTAACCTTTAGAGTCTGAATTCCAGTGCAAAGCCTGAAACTATGTGTTTTAATTTGATATGTGTGCACACATACACACAGAGATGCTCTGATAATGCCAGAACAGAGTCCAAGAGATAAACTTCTACATCAAATAAATTGACTGTAGGCCTTTGAACTTAGAATCTCTTTTGTACCTGCCCTCCACTGCATTGAGGAATATCAGTGGTAAATCACTGAGAAACAGCAGCATGATTTCCCATTGTTTCTCAGAGGAAAATAACAGAAGTTGGCAAGCTTCTGTTTAGACTGAAGGCACACCTACCCCATTTTGATGAAGACATTGGTTGCATAAGACTGCTTTAAATTCTACTCTGCCATGTATTCGAAGAATGGAACTTTACATAATAGGTTTATCATAAACTTAATCATGACTTACAGCAGATTCATTGAAATTTGTCAGAATTAGTTATAACTCATATGAATCATATATCGACAGGACAACTCAGGATGACTAAGTCTGGTTACAAGCACTATGCATTTTAAAGAAAAGAGTGATTTGGCACAAAAGGAATAGTTAGTGAAACTTTACTGTAATTTACGATGAAATTAATGGACCTAGAAGTTTTTCTTCTGTCATTTCAGGCACTGAATTTAATTATTTATCTTAAATGTACTGTTATGGTAAAAATGAAACAACTCTGGACTACAAATACTGTGCTTCCAGCTGTCTTTTTAATGATTGTTTATTTCTCTTTTACAATGTTATTTTAATCAATGCAATGACTTTCAAAATTCATCATATATTTGAGGATACGCATACATTCACACAATTTCAAAACAAAACAAAAATCTAGGGTTGTGAATTATTCTTTTCAAATTTACTGCCAAAGGAGAGGGCTCATCAAAATTTCAGACTTGAAATTTGCAGAATACCTGATCATTTATGCTTGTCAGTGTGACGCATAATAGGTTAAAACAGAATTCCTCAGCTTTATGAATTTTTTTGTATGGACCCAGGATAAGAAATGATAAAAGGAGTAAATGAACCAAAGAGAGAGCTGGTTAGAATTTAAATTAAAAGATAAATAGCTTGTTTGGTAAATTATGTCTTGGCTTCCTGGGAGGAAAAGTTTGATTCTTTCATAAATGATGACACATTGCTCAATATAAACTTTTCTGAAGGCACTTTGCCTACCTAATTACTAGCTAACAAATAGAAAGACTCTTGCATGATGCGAATGTTAATGAGAAAATATAAGTGTGGCACCTACTTCCCTATCCTTCACTTGTCAGTCAGGAAATAGGTATGATCAGTGTATCTGTCTAATTGGTGTCAGTGTTATTTTCCATGCTACAAGGATAGCCCTGATGGGAAGAAATTCATATTTCCATGGGAGACTGGGAAGGGACAGGTGCAACTTCCCAACTTCCAATTGGGGACCCAGGGCCTTGAATGAGCAATAGAATGTTAATGGATTTTCCCCTGCAGTGGAGAGCAAGGCCTAAGGGCAGATTTGTTTCATGTGTTTCTACTGAGAACAATCTAAATTATCACTTTAGTTACACAGAGCTCTCTCATGCATAACATAATCAGTTAGAACATTTTGGCTTCACCTTTACTTCAAACATTATTTTTTCATGAACCTTTGGCCCACACAAAATTCCCAAGATGTAGCCTTACATTTCTGTTTCAAACCAGTCTTAAAACCATCTTCTCTATCAATTTTGTTATTTCCCCCCAACTGATCTAAACTTGATTCATCAGTCTTCACCTCTTTCTGAAAGTAATGAACCTTTAACAAGTATGAAAGAAATAAAAAAGGCATATTTAAAAATCTGACTTTTTATTCTGTTGTTGCTATTGTTTGATTCTCTCTCTCTCTCTCTCCATATGCATGTAGATGGATGGATTTATTTTTATTAATATTAAAAAGAAGGCACTTCAATGAAACCTGCTTCAGTGTAATGGTGCTGAAATCAGGAGCACATTGGATAGGAAAAAAATAATTAAGTTTTAAAAGGGACATTTATTCTGTTCTTCTTGTTGCTTTCATTATTCTTAATCAGTAAGTCAATGTGTTTCTTATATTTAGTACTGCAAACCAATTACCAAGTTCAGCAATTGTTTAAAATTATGTTTTTTTCTATTAAGAGCACAATACAGCTCAGAGCAATGTAATAAAACAACCCTAAAATAGCACATTTCTTTCTCTTGCACATTATTGGGACATAATCTTAAAAAAAAAATAAACATGGAAAGGTGGTCCATTTGCTCTCTTCAGCTTTTTCCTCTCTTGAACTACAGCTTTCTTCTTTCCACTCACAGAAGGCATGGAGAGCTAGGAGTTAATTGTTTTGTTGCCTGCTCATTCCTCTGTTTCTTTTCTGTCTTTTCAATCATTAGGTTGCTCTCAGACCTAGAATAGGCATCCTCTTAACAGGTGAGAAGGTAAGTCTTAACAGGTAAGTCATAATGGGAAGTGAGTGATGCAAAAGGTTCATCAGGTGGCATATTTTAGATACAGTAATCTTCCCTGGGCCCAGAAAGCAGGATTAATATTTGGATAGGGGAGCACATGGGAATTCCAGGAGTAAAGAATAACAGGAAAAACAATGAACAAAACAAAACAAGAAGAAAAGTATAGCAAACTACTTCTATAATACCGCCACTGCTATGCTGTTAACTAAAAACCAACCCAGGTGTTATAATGGCAGGGCATTGTCACTAGCATACAATGGAAATTAACAGTGTAGTGGTATACTGTAATACTAATGTATTTCAGTATGATTATAATGATATAATGCCATATTACTGCTATCATAATGTTATTGTTCTATTTTTTGTGCTGTACAGACATTCCCTGCCACAATTCTTTTCCAGAAACATTTGCAAAGGTTGATTTTTGTGGACCTTCTGTGGAATGCCATCAGTATGAGGCTATTACAACCAGTGTCCTTTCACTTCTTTCCATAAAGTTGGGTTGGGTCTTATGCAATCTGAGCACTCTATGTATGAAAGTATGAATGAACACTCACAAAAAAGAGTATCTGAGATCCATTCCAAACAGGTCACAAAAGTAGAAGGAAACAGCATGGATACAGTTATCAGGAGACAAGTTCAATTTGAAGGCAACGTTTCCTTTATATGCAACTAAGTATTAAACAAAAGAAATGAAAGCCTTCAAACTATTTCCAAAAATTCACCAAATTAAAGATGATACACATGGGAAGTATGAGCAGAACCGAAGTCATGTTGGATGACCCATTGAATTAAATAAGGAACTGTGTCTCAAACTCAGTAGCTCTGCTA
>BHFT01025553.1:0-10059 GCA_004320025.1 Laticauda laticaudata
ATACGTTGGTGCAGTGTGACAGGGGCTTTAGCTCAGGAATTCTGGGAGTTGAAGTCCACAAGTCTTAAACTTGCCAAGTTTGAAGAGCCTTGGTCTAGATATACAGGAGGAAGATGAAAAGAAAAGAACTGCATGCCCTTTGGAGGCTGAATCCATATTCTGTCATAGTACCTAGGTCTTTTTTCAATAACCAACCAGACCTAGACTTATGTTACCATGGTCTTTGTGACCTTTGATTAATGAAATCATCAGCTCTCTGATCAATGAGATGAATTAGTCTTTTTATTCCATCCTACATTCTGAATTAACTCAGCTACATATTCGAGCACTAAACATTTCCCCTATTATAGGCAACGGATTTGCAATCAGGTGCTTAATTGTATACTCAAAGTTAGTTCACAAGAGTACCATAAAATTAGCACAGATGTGAAAATCCAATTTCCTCAAAATCAAAATGGGATTAATGTTAGAATAACAGCAATGGCAATTAAAAAAAAACTATTAAAGCTTTATATTAGAACTTGGAATTAAATCTTACTTTTTCCAGATGTCTGAACTCTTGCTAAGATATAATAATAATAATAATAATAATAATAATAATAATAATAATAATAATAATAATAATAATAATAATAATATAATAAAAGAAGTTGAACAAAAGAAGACAAAGATAGTATCAATGGTAATAGACACCCTTGGTGAAATCTCCAAACATCTGGAGCACCACCTGAACACCATTGACACTGATACCTGATGAAACACTATCACTCATGTCAACTTTAAAATACAACTTTATTTCGAAAGAGATTACATCCTACATACCCTTTAACATCATCAAACAACTTCTGTCTATCCCAGATCCTTGAAAGAACTCAAGAGATGAATAAAAATACCAAATCCCAGTCTAAACATCTGACTCACTGTGTTATAAATCATCATCATAATAATTTGATAGATGATTCTTATTATGAAATTAATGAACAGGTCTTTATTAGATGCTTTTTTGCCAAAAGATAATATATATTATGTAATGAAACAGGCTTTTATAGGCTTATGCTCAAAGCTGTAAACTTTACGGGGATTTTCATTTGCATTATATTGGATAGATTTCACCCGATGGTCATGTATAATGCAGACAAGTTTAGATACAAGTCTTTTAGCCAGGGATTGACTGCTTGCCATCTCACCATATTCTGCCCTTGGTGTACAAGCTGTAGCACAGACTTTCTAAAATACACGATGAGAATCAGTGGAATTATATCAATAACTATTATTATCTGCAGTGATTCCTTATCCCACACACAAGCATTCTTTCACCCCATGTAATATAAACCAATATAAACCAATATAAGCAAGCTTTCAAATCTGTTCTGTTCTGAATGTGTCTTTCTTTTTCCTTGCATCCAATCTGCTATTTCTGCACAGTTCCCCTTAGGAAAAACTATATACTGTAAGTCATAATCAACTATTTCAGTGAGAGTTGGAAGTCCTGAAGCATGGCAATTAAGCTCAAAGACTTAGTAGGTTATTGCTTCTTATTGTGTTTCCATTTTTAGCATCCAGCCATTAGCCTTATTTTCCTAATAAAAATGGGAAGGCATGATCTTCCCAGCCACCTAAATTAATTATTTAATTAGTAAGGCTGCCAATTAATTTGCAGTCCATTTATCAGAAAGATTTAATGACAGTTATATCAGTCTGTCACTCATTGTGCAACCTGTTTTGCCACCCTTGTTCTCTACATCTGTTAAGTCAGCAGATTTATTTATTTATTTATTGCTTTTTTGAGCGGGTACAAAATGAGCTGCCAGCAGCCAGTTCTCCACAGCAAGCAGGAACTCTGGGGCAAGGGGTTGGCAGAGACCTTGTCCAGCTGAGGCAGTCAGAGTGCCAGCCTTCCCTTAGCACTTTTGGCCTGTTTACATGATAGTAACAGATGGATTCTTATTCTGCAGGGTTTTGCAACTTACAAGAATAAAATGTTTCTTGCTTGTCATTCCATTTTTCATGGGCAAAGATGAACTTCATAACTGGAAAATGAACCAGAGAAAAAATAATTAAATAAACATGGCCTTTGATTTTTTTTTTCAAACCAATTAAATTACTTTTCTCTCCTTAATATAGCGAGATTCTATGGTCAAATTGTTCACATACAATACACATGTTTACAAAGTACAGACCATTCCAAACCAGTACTATTCATTCTAACTGGCAGCAGGCTAATCCCTGTCTTTGGGTCTCATATCCAGTGTTGAACTGATATGTTTCTCCATTAAACCCTATATTTTCTATATAAAGCCAAAGACAGTTCAGTGGTTCAGTGACAGTAATAAGAATTTTAATATACTTTCTGTATTATGATTTCAGATTCTATTGCCAATACTATAAAACAGGATAAATTTAGATATTATTTTTGGAAAAATACACAAATATGCTGTATAATATATGTATCATCTATAACTACATCTACATCTGAACTACAGCTATATAAAGGTAAAGGTAAAGGTTCCTCTTGCACATAAGTGCTAGTCATTTCTGGCTCTAGGGAGCAGTGCATATCTCTGTTGCAAAGCTGAAAAGCCAGTGCTGTCCAAAGACATCTCCATGGTCATATGGCCAGCATAACTAAATGTCGAAGGTGCACAGAACATTGTTACCTTCCCACTGAGGTAGTCCCTATTTTTCTACTTGCATTTTTGCATGCTTTCGAAGTGCTAGGTTGGCAAAAGCTGGGACAAGTAACAAGAGCTCACTCCATTACATAGTGCTAGGGATTCAAATCACTGAACTGCCGACTTTTCTGATCAGCAAGCTCAGTGTCCCATCTATATACCAGTATAATAAAGAGTATAAAATATTTGATAAAAGTCAAAACCCATGAAACCCATTTTGAACTGGACTGTTTCATTTTAGGTGTGTCAAGGAGCATGAGACTCCTAATGGTCATTATTTATGAGCAAATTAAAGCCAGGATGAAAATGAATCAGAATCTTAGGTATATTTCAGGAGTACTCCTGAGGTCAATAAGTAGCGGTTCAATCATACAAAAAGAATCCAGAAATTATAGTAATTTTATTGGATAGACTACCACCTGGCCCTGTTAAGTGTACTTACATTGTTTCAGTAAGGTTTAATCTGTTAAGAACTTAACTCTTGGGAATTCAGAACACTTATCCTTAACTAAACTCCACCTGACAGGCAATAGAACACATAGAATGGTGTTTTCCAAACTTCACATCCTCCAGAAGAGCACATTTCAGCTCCGCAAATCCAAATATTTGGAATCTGCCTTGGTTGGAAAAGAGTTTTTTCTCATTTGTGGAACCTTTTTAATGAACTTTTCTTAACAGACCATTATACATTGAGGCTAAGACGATGAATTACATGAGATTCTAAGAGTTGGGTGGCACTTCAGTTGAGGATTTTGAATCTTAATTTTGATCCTCATCCCATTGTGAAACATTTCTGGGAAAGGCATGAATAGAAGTTTAAACATAAACAGGGCTTAATATTATAAGATTATGTTATCCTTAGAGAAATGCAGATCATTCTAATTCTGGTTACAGATATTTATGTGCAATTTTTCTCTGTGAAATTTTCTTCATATTTGCATTTATTATTCTAAGCAGCTTCCATTACATTTTCTTTTTGTATAACATGTATATGTTTTTCCCCTCTCTCCTTATGTTTAATTTCCAGCTCAATGTAATATTGGAAATACATTACATAGGTGAGCTCAGAGCTTCAGTCATCAATGTACACAATAATAGAGTCACTTTGAAAGTTGAAGAGAATAAAATTAGGCTTGATATTAAGGGGAAAAAGAGTATGGAACTAGATATCTTCTTGAACTATATCATGAGTGAGCTAATATATAATAGTTGCTTAGATAGAAACTCAAATGCTTAGTTAAAACTGTAGCAGGTTATAAGTATTTCAGAGTATAATTAATCTCTGGTGACATTTAACCACATTGCTTCAATTACTGTAACACCACTATGCTTATGCCTTTTAATAATCACTCTGCTGTACTATTCCTTACCAGTCATCCTTCTCTAAATAATACAATTAAGCATTACACAATGCTTTGGCTTTCGGATTGGATTTTTTTTTAGAAAAAAAAAATTAAAACACCAAAACAAAAGGAAACTCAGATGCTCTCCATTATTCCAACAGTACTGAAAATAAATCAAGCATTAATGTTTTTGCAAAAGATGCTACAGTGAGAATAAAATCTTCATCTACTTTGCACAAATTCTCTATCATAGTAAGATAGTTATCTTATCTACAGATAAGATAGTTGTCCTTACTGATTCTTCTTTGCATTTCTTCTTTGTTTGTTTTTTTGATACTTTGCATTTGAGCAATTGGAGCTGATTAAAACACTTCTATAAAATGCCTGAGATAACCATCAACATGGGCAAAATGTCAGAGTCTAATAGTATTGTGGGCCTGGGAGTACTGTTACTTTAGAACCTTAGTGTTTACTGTGTCATATGAATGCTTTGGAAAAGGCTACAATGGGAATAAATCTTCATCTACTTTGCACATGCCTTTTCTCATGACAGGATCATGCAGTTGCTGCCAAAAATGAATGCACTAATTTAGGGTTAGATCTGCATGGTCAGCTCCTTTAAGCATGCTAGCAAAACAAGAACAGTTTGCTCACATAAATAGAATTATTCTTATGAACACCAACCATTTGGTTTGCATGGAAGTAGCTGATATGGTTTATTTTACTTCTGTGCTCTGTAAAAAAGGATTTTACTCAGCTAAGTCATTGCTGACCATGTGGGCAGTGCTCATCTCTCTTTCAAGGCCATTGAGCCATCACTGTCCAAAGACATTTCCATCATGACTGCTGTTATCTTCCCACCAAAGGATACCTATTTATCTATTTGCATTTTCATGCTTTCGAACAGATAGATAGATAGATAGATAGATAGATAGATAGATAGATAGATAGATAGATAGATAGATAGATAGATGCATTCCTTCTTTTTTGGTGTATTAAAACTTTTTAAGCAATTTTTTTTCAAAGTTTAGACTAGATATCTTCCTAGTGTACTACTTTTCATATACAAACCAGATTTTTTTCAATAAATATATTCATTAATTACATTTGCATTTTTCATATCCATCAGTTGATGCTAAGTTTATCCAAGAACAGTACTGGTCTATGAAGAGTATGAAGATTCACAGCTTCATAAAAAGATTCACAAGCAAAATGAAAAAAAGATGCAGACACTGAAACAAGAAAAATAAAATACATCAAAGAAAAGGAGTTTGAAGCATTTTATCTGTCAAATCCATTTTTTATGTTCATTCAATTCAAGTTAAAAATCTAATGTTAACCTCAAGACCTTACATTTTTCATCTTATGATAAATCTAAGTTATTAATAAGATGGTTCAGATAATTTTCTGTTTCTTAAGATCATCCTCATTGCACCAAGCACTTCTTCCACAATCGATGCACATGAATTTTAAGAAAATTGGCTTTTAAAATCTTAGGCTTGATGCTAGATTATGAAGTTGAATGAACCATCCTGAAAGAATGAAGTGACAAATTACTTTCATATAAGCTCACCTGAGCCTGACTTTTCATATAAGAGAGGAAAGGAAAGAATCTTGAGCATGACATATTTGTAAATTAAATTTTAAAAATGATACAAGTTTTTTTTAATTACACACAGTAAAATCATGGTTTTTTTTAATATGAAATATTAAGAAGGTATAATTTTATAAATTATTTTTCTATTAGTATCTATCAATTTGTATATTTTCAAAATTTAAACAGTAGGAAAAAGTCATCAGTTTTTGTGGTTAGATTATTTGTAACACTGTCAAAATTTCTGCTTTTAATAATTGGTTGCTGAAGTTTTCCTAAGTTCAACTATTTTAATTTATTCAACCTGCCTGACATGACAATCTGTATAATAATAATTTTAATAATTGTATTTCTCTGTTCTTAATTTATCTTCCAAGAGTTACTTTATCCTGCCTCTAACCTTTACCATGGAGTTTACCTATAGCGTGAAGAATGGCACACCAATATGCTAGAGATGTGGCTTTGATGATTCCACTGATTTTGTTTTGCCACCCTGTTTAGAGAATAATATTAAAAAATTAACAATAATTTACAAAATATCCATAATTTTTGAACAAACTAATAAGACCTTCCACAATAAGCAAATAAGATTTAAAAGCTTTTTTAAAAATTAAATAGGACGTTGAAACAGTTATGCTTTTTTCTTTAAATGTAGTGACGGCAGCCATAATATATGGATATAGAAGTAGATTAGATGAATTAATTGGTAGATGAATATACTAATGACTATTAGTCACATGTAATAGCTGTAAAGTATATCATCATCATCATCATCATCAGTTCCTTTTGGGCGAAATGCATAAGGCAGACAACAGTAAATTATAGCTATATTAGTATTCATGGGTCATGCCACTGCTTGGGATTTATAGTGGAAAAGTCTACTGAACACATGTGATAGTTTCTGATTATCTTTGCAGCCATCTAGTGCTGTTTGGGGTTTTGCAGCTCAGTCATAGTCCAGCGTATCTCTAAGGACTGTAGATATTTAGTATGGTCCAATATAAAGATTCAAGAAGGCATGACATGTATGTTTGATATGGTCTTGAAATAAAATTCTGTTTATAATTCTGCCCTTCCACTTGTGAATTCTAAAATATTTTTTAAAGAAACTGGAATAAAACATTTATTAATGATTGCAAAGTATTGGACTTATTTGCAAATATTTCAAATCTTTTAACATTACAAGACTGCATTCCAAATCTAATATAAGCATCCTTTCCCACTCTGGCCCTCTGTCAATCATAGTTCCTTTTATTTTTTCTTTATGTACAGTATATTAGCTTCATGTTATGCAGAGTTCTCCCAAAGACTACCAAAGCTTAAGTTATAAGAGCCGCAGTAGTGCAGTGGTGAGAATGCAGCAACGTGGTTACTTCTGCTGACTGCCGGATACCTGAAATTTGGCAGTTCAAATCTCACTAGGCTCAAGGTTGATTCAGCCTTCCATCCTTTTGAGGTCAGTAAAATGAGGATCCAGATTGTTGGGGACAATGAGCTGACTCTGTAAACCACTTAGAGATGGCTGAGAAGCACTGAGAAGTGGCATATAAATTTAAGTGCTATTGCTATAACTAATAAAACAACCTCAGCAGTATGCTATGAACAGAAGATAAGGTGTTTTGACCCAAACCCTTTTCCAATAAGACAAACAATAACCAAAGGGAACAGAAACCTTTTAATGAGTTTTACAAATCCCCAGTTAAAAGGCTGCTGCAAACTAATTAATTTTGATTAACACAAACCTTGCCAAAATTGTACAAGACTGCTAAGAATCACTGATAAGAAATATTTTACAAGAGTCTTTAAATACCAAATTAAGATACTGCAATGTCCATGAGGCTGAGTTTCAAAATGTCTTTGCTTCCTGCAAAGAATTCACAGCTGGCTTTTATCTTCTTGAAGGAGGGGCCATTACCTTACAGCCTTACTCCTGAGTCACCCGTGCTGTTGTCGCTGCTCTTTCCTGCGAGCAATCCTGCATGCAAGTGCACTTGGCACAAGCTCCTCGGGAACCTCCTCATCACTGCTGCCAGCCCCCACAATCACTGAAAGCAGCAGTCCACTCCCCAATGGTCCTGGCCCTCATCTGAGTCCTCGCTGTCCTCAGCTGTCTGCACCTGCTGCCAGCTAACCACAACATGGGGTTAGTGATCTCCAGTTTATAATGAATTTGAGCAGGTCTATGGTAGACTAAAATATGGAATATACACTAAACAGATGATAATTCCTTTCTTTAATGTTTTCATTATTGAATCAGTAGTGGGATTCAAATTTTTTTACTACTGGTTCTGCGGGTGTGGCTTGGGGGGCATGGCAGGGGAAGGATACTGTAAAATATCCAGTCAGAGATGGTATTTGCCAGTTCTCCAAATTCAGAATTTCTGCTACTAGTTCTCCAGAACTGGTCAGAAGCTGCTGAATACCACCTCTGTATCGAACCATTCCAAGACAATTGTTTTTCATATGTCTAATAATGGCAGGGGGGAATGTAACTTTTTCCTTTCTTTGAAATGTTGCCCAATGCCAATTCTTTTCAGTTTGTTTTAGAAGAGTTAAGTTCCATGTTAGTTATAACAATAACCTAATACTGTATCCCTAATAATTCCATAATCATTACTTTTAAAATATCAATACACTGATTTATCTATACACATTAATCCAAACATTTTTTTCTGGCCAACACAGACTGCATAATGCTCTTTATTCACATACTCTAGACATGACTGATCAGAATTTAATTAATAGCATTTTTTTAAAAAAAAAATGAATAAAGTAATGCACAAATCAAGGTAAGAATGAACAGGTATTATTTTTCATGTTCATATTAGAGAGGATAGTCATTTTTTGTAGAGTAAAGAATTGGAAGAAATATGCTCATTAGAAATTAATGTAATGAATAAGTCTTGGAAGATTGATCTTGTACCTTCAATAAATTCAGCAGTAGGAGCTGTTTGGTTTTTATTTGAAAATATTAGTGTCATTAGTGTTATTAGTGCCATTAGTATTACATGTGACATGTTTAGATTACTTTCTATAGAAGAAGGTAGCCATTTGCTTGTTACCTTTATGAGTTTATTATAGAATAGTCCATGTTCCTGCACCACCCCACCATCAAATTTTTTTACTATTGGTTCTGTGAGCGTGGCTTGGTGGGCGTGGTAGAGGAAGGATACTGTAAAATCTCCAGTCAGAGGATTTGCTGGTTCGCCAAACTACTCAAAATTTCTGCTGGTGGTTCTCCAGAACTGGTCATAACTTGCTGAAGACCACCTCTGTACTCCACCCCCAGAGTCTGATTAGATGAATCTTAGATTACATAAAATAAACCTCTCCAAGATGCCATGAATTAGGAGACTAGTCTTGTGGTCTATGTTGAGATTATAATTATCTCAATTTCCCAGGAAGTATTGTATTTTTTTTTGAAACTGAAAGTTCACAGCATCAGTGAGATCTTAATGAGACAGTCTATTAATTATTGTTTGAATTACTTTGGCCATCACTGTCAGAACACTTCAAGTTTCTTTTAAATATGAAAAAGATAAAAAATTAAGTTTAGCAAAGATCAGGTAGTCAAATATTTCAAATGATTATATGAACAGTTTAGAAAATTCTAAAACACCATTTAATTGGAAATAGGCAGGCTAACAGGGGAAAAAGTGAAAACTTTCTGGGAAAATAAGGGCTTTTGTTTTTATTCAATTTAAGAACTTTTTTTAAAAAAATACAAAATGTACAAAACCTATCAATATTATGAAGAAACTTATATATTTTTAGAAATACATAAAGTGAAGATATTGAAATTAATATATGAAAGTTAGAAAAGTTGTGTCATTCCTGGCACATTTTATCTTTCAGAAGTCCATGCCATTGATAAAATGATAAAAGAAAAGGCTCAGAAGAAATGGACTCTGCTAGCAATGATAGTACATCAAGTTTCAGAAAATGAAACTGATTTACACCAACTTTCATCTGTTTTCTGAGCTTTATCCTTTCTGAAAAGTAGTATTTTCCATATGATCCAGAATGCATGACTGCTTTTAGTACAATGTTGATTTCTTATGTTCCCAATGTCACCTTTGTTCTGTTTGCCTCCCTAAAACATGGAGACATACTATATTTCTGAGAGTCCAACAGCTTGTTCTTTCAATTGGTGTGAAAATTAAATATATTCAAACAATGAATGCATAATTATTTTTTGAATAAACTATATTTTTCCATTTTTAACATGCACACTACATGATACATAATACATTGTTTAAAATAAAATGAAAAAAAAACCTCACTTTAACAAATAAGATATATATAAGATATATATTTATAAAAGCCACTTTACATTCCCAACACTTCCAACCTTGTAGCACAAGTCCTAAAAGAAGCTTAAGCCCATGTCACACCGGCCAACGGATGCAAAAAGGACACAACGGACGAGCAAAATGTTCCATCCGTTGTT
>BHFT01025554.1:0-35455 GCA_004320025.1 Laticauda laticaudata
TTTTGAGAGCGGATAACAATGGATGGAACATTTTTCTTGTCCGCTGTGTCCTTTTTACAAACGTTTTGCATCCGTTCGGCAGTGTGACAGGGCCAGCATGACTGGAGGAGGAATTCTGGGACTTGAATTCCACAAATCTGAAAGCTGTCAAGTTTGAAGTCCCCTGATCTAGACTTTGGAGGATGAATCCATGTATATCCTGATATCCTGGGAAATATCAGACATCCTCCATCTACTTCTCACCCCTGAGGGTTTCAGATAGTGATTTTTGAAGATTTGGCATTGGTTTTAAGAAAGAAAACAGTGATGAATGGCAAGGTTGTATTGACTTACACTAGGGGTGGAATTCTACTGGTTTGGCCCAGTTCAGGTGAACCAATAGCTCCGAGGATCATCTGTGAGTGAACCAATTTGCTCTGATGATCAGCTGTTGGGTGTGCATGCCTACCCCAGCTCTCATCTGACCTTTATTTTCTGGTTTTCAATATCAGCTGCTTTGCGCAGCCCAGTGGATTGCCATGCTGTTTAACCCATAGGGAGATTGCAGGATTGCAGGAGAAGGTCAGTAGCAAACCCTATACACACACTCAAAGCGCACGCTCACCAAACCAGTTGTTACATCAGTTGAATCACACCCCTGGCCTAGACAGTGTTGCACTACTAAATAGTTGATGATCTAAAATGTATATGGGGCAAAATCCTTGAAGCATTTGTGAATAAGAGGATTAAAGGACCAACTGAAGAGCAGATTTCCATGGGATAAAACTATCCAGCACAGAGAACTCTGAGAATCAGAAGAGACAGAGGAAGATCATCATATAAGAAATGCAATTGCTAGCTCAAGAGAGACAGAATGCAAGTTATTATATTTACTCCTTTGTTATCTTTAAATAAAAAGTAAGTAATGTATATATATATATATGTATGTGCTGTTTTAGTTCCTTCGGTATTATCCCACGTCATTGTAGTTCTGTTAAAGTTGTAGCTCATTGTAGTTCTGTTAAAGTTGTAGCAACGTTTCAGCAGAATCTTATCTGCATCATCAGGCTTCTGTATGGAAGTGTATGTACACTTCCATACAGAAGCCTGATGATGGCAGATGAGATTCTGCTGAAACGTTGCTACAGCTTTAACAGAACTACAATGAGCTACAACTTTAACAGAACTACAATGACATGGGATAATACCGAAGGAAGCTAACAGCACAAATGTAAGTACCCGCGAGAGCTTAAAAAAACAAATATAATTATATTATATATATATATATATATTATATTATATATATATATATATATATATATATATATATATATATATATATATATATATAAAAGCAACATAATAAACTATGTATTAATATTAAACCATTTTTCAAGGCATTTTATAAACTATGATATCAGGCAAAGAGTGGCATGTGATTCCTGTGCAAATATATTTTTGCCAAGAAGGTAATAAGTGAAAGTAAATGCTGTTTGAAGTTTTTATTTCTTTCTTTTTAACAAAAAGGATTCACAAATAGGTATTCTTAATTATGTCCTTTTTTTGAATCCTTTGAGTTCAGAAAAACCTTGACAAGCAAACAATGGATTATTGCTATGTAAATTTTGCAACACTCTTCCATGGCATCGAAGAACTGTTTATATTCTGTAACATATCTAAAAACTGTTGGACAAGCTTAAAAAATCAAAGCCAAGTTATTGGCCTCATCAATTAAAAATTGAAAACTAAAAACATCCTTGTCCTCACCATCATCCTCATCATCCAAATGAGAAAAAGTCTATAGAAATATGGGAACAAACTATCAATATATTCATTTGAAATGGTTTAGTTATCATATAGTCACAAAATTAAATTCAAATTAATAAATTCAGTTTAATTTAAATTGTACTGTGGTCTGCTAAATCCAAAACTTGATTAAAGTCCCCAACTATAAATATCTGATCAAAAACTAAAGTAAAGAACAGCACAAAAATCTATGTAGAAGATATGATGATGAATAAATATATTTTATTGCAACCCTTAATTATTAATATTGAAAGCAATCCTTCTGACTCACTTATTTGTTTTACCATGAATTTAGAACACATATTAATCAGGTTAAAATTTACCAATCAATTTCTTAGATAAAAGGTCCTTCTGCAATGGAATAATATGCATTTCTTTGGGGGAAAAACAACCCCATTATTTGACAGATTGATTTAACAGATAATCAGAGTTGGAAGGGACCTTGTAGGTCATCTAGTCCAAACCCCCGCCCAAGCAGAAGACCCTACACTATTTCTGACAAATGGCAGTCCAATCTTTTCTTGAAAGTGATGGCTCTCCCACAACTTCTGAGGGCAAGCTGTTCCATTGGTTGATTGTTCTCACTGTCAGAAAGTTTCTCCTTATTTCTAGGTTAAATCTCTCCTTGTTCAGTTTCCATTCATTATTCCTTGTATGGCTTATCTGCACTTTCAGGCTTTAATTTGCTAAATTTATTGAAAACTTGTCTCCTTTAGGGAATCTCACCTTAAGACCTTAATACTTCAAGAAACTGCTAGAGATGACATAAAGGTAGAAAAATATAAACAAATGAATAGTCAAAAATAAGGGTTGTTATATTAATGTCTGTAAGAGAACAGAAGAAATAATTAACCCCCTTAAATTCATTAAGGTGGCAAAATGGTGGCATCTGCAGGAAGCTACAATGATACACATGGTAATGTCCAACACTTACATACTTGCATCCTAACATGTGTTAAAATTAAATAAACTGATGTATTTTCATTATTTAAAAACCAACATAGGATGTAGACTGTGTAAAAATAAAGACATTTCTGACCTCTGAGGAAGTGATGGAAGTGGAAGTCATCTGAAATCATTTACATGGAGATTTGAAAAACATCCATACCTCTCTGCTCTGAAAACTGAAAGAAAAGTAGAGTGGATGTCCCATTCTATTCTGTGTTATTATTGTTGTTTTGTTCCTTAACTTCCACTACTAGAATTTGCAGAACATTTTCTTATTTAATTGTCAGTGTTGGGTCATTGGCATAGAGCAACTTCTTCTAATTCTGCTTTCCTCAATATGTATCCAGCACATATTATGAATATTAACCATAGTGGGATTCAATTTTTTTTTACTACCAGTTCTGTGGGCATGGCTTGGTAGGCGTGGTAGGGGAAGGATACTGCAAAATCTCCAGTCAGAGGTGGTATTTGCTGGTTCTCCAAACTACTTAAAATTTCTGCTGCAGGTTCTTCTGCTGAATACCTCCTCTGATATTAACTGGTTCCACAGAAGGAATCAGCATGTTAAATTAATTAATTCCTGACAACCCTCCAAACAGTGGCAATATAGTTTCACCTGACAATAAATGAGTTTAAACTGCTTTCAGATATCTTTTGTTAAAGCAGAATACCTTTTCAATCTTTATATTGAAAGATTGCAGTTTTGGAGTGTGTGTGGGGATGGGGTGGGGGATGGGGAGTGGAGAGAGAGAGAGAGAGAGAGAGAGAATAAAAATGCNAGTTTTGGAGTGTGTGTGGGGATGGGGTGGGGGATGGGGAGTGGAGAGAGAGAGAGAGAGAGAGAGAGAATAAAAATGCTTTCAGATGCAGTGTGCTATAGTTGTATGCCTTTGAATGCTCCAATATACAGTATATTTGGAAGGTCAATTGTTTATAGTTTGTTTTGACCAAACTATTTTGTTTTGATCTCCAATGTTAACTTTGGAAACAAGAAAATATATCTGATTGGGCATGTTTCCATGTAAGCTCTGGAACACTGTGATGTTAGGTTAATTGGATATTGAAATTAACTGTCAATATATTGAATTGTGAATATTTTGGAAATGCATGACAGGTTTGACAGTGGAAATAAAAAAAGTTCCGAGAGACATAGAGGGAAATTATGAGAACTAAAATATAAACAAATGTAAACCTCATGTGCGAAGATTAAAATGAAAAGGAAATATAATTATGTCAGAATAATATTATAATCCTTTTCTTTTGCTTCACCCTCCCTTTTCTCTCTCTCTCTCTCTCTCTGTCTGTCTTTTTCTCTGCCTGTGTCTCTCTCTCTCTTTCACACACACACACATACACAAAGAGAGAGAGAGAGAGACAGAGACAGACAGAGACAGCGATAGAGAGAAGAAAATTGAGAGAAAATAAGTAAACTATTTAGAGAGATTATAAACCCATCTATTAAAGTCAGTTTCTGAACGATATATGTCCAACAGGACACTTGTCACTCCAAAGGCAAATCAAAAACTGGGAAATGTTGGCTTTACAATGATGTCTCCCATATTTGATGGTGATTGAAATGCAAATGCAAATTGGAACTCTCTCTCAAAGCAGCCAATGATGTTTCTGTAGCTTATATTTTCTTGCTGACCTAAAGCTTTCACTGCAATCATTGACCTTAAGGTGATAACAGGGACTTAGCTGAGTTTCTGAAGCTGTTGAATGTGCAAATATTTATTGTACTCTAATGTTTCAAGATCAAATTGTTCAGATCGACTACTTATTCATACAATCTAAATGTCCCTGACTTCTTGGCATTAAGGGCTCTAAAAACACTTATTATATTTAAGCATTTTTCATTCTTGTCCGTTTTCTGATTTATTTACAGTTGACTGGTTCACTCGACAGTTCTGAGCAAGGATTTCAATGTTCCTTTAAGTCCACTGGGGGGAACATGTCCTAGAGAAAATTGTTGCTGAACAACAACTCTCAATAATCTTAATCAATATGGACAGTGATGAGCAATAATAGGAGTTAAAATTCAGTAAAATTCAGACTGCTTATCTTTGTATTTTTAGAAATGCTTGCATAAAGCTCCTCTATATGAAATGACATATTTAATGGATAAGGATCATTTTTCTGTGCTGAACAGCCCTTTGCCGAGATAAGTATATGTGCAAAATGACATTGTGTTTGGCCTCTGAACAATGCAATCAGTAGACAATGTGGCTAGCATGCATATCATTTAGCGGCTATCTATATAGCATCTTGAATTCCTCATGCATAAGCATTTCCTGTGTATGTGATAAAATGATATTCTCAACTACCTTTTAAAAAAAAAAACTCTGGAAAAGATCCCTTATAAATAAGTAGTAGGAAAAACCTAACCCTGGAGATATCAGAGGAAGGGAAAACCATAATTCCTGAATATGTCCCGAAGTGAACTGAACAAGCCTAACTTGCTTTGCTGTAAAATATCAACATAATTTATCATAGGAAAATAAGACTATACACCTAAAATCACATTTCTTACTGACTGCTCTATAAGCACATTAGTGATCCTTTAGGCAGGAAAAAGTCAATTTGCAACATCCAGTCAGCCTAGGCCATGATGCTTTCTTCCTCAACTTAAGCATGTTCATTGTTCCAAATATAGATGGTAAGAAAGGGGAAAAGAAGAGACCATTAATAATGCAATACCTGAATTTTGTTGTTGATGATGATTCTATTAATGCGTGCCAATTCATCATAGTTTAAATTTAAAACAGATGCTGAAGTTTAAGCTGATGTAGGAAATGAGCAGGCTGAGTCCAAGAGTGGGGTCAAATGCATCATCAGCTTGGAGTCATTGCACACCCACAAGAAACCCAAGTCTAGCCCTCCCTCTTCCCTCCTGTGAATCCTACTGACCCTTACTTAGCACCAATTTGGATTGACTATTACTAGATCAGATTCTTGTGTGTAGATAGCATGTAATAAAATTTTAGTGTTTTGAACTCAAGTCCTGTTCTAGGTTCTTTGCACCTGATACCTGGTATCCAAGAATCTCCTGAATATAATTCTGCTGATTCTTTTGTTCTCTCTGAACTTGGTACTTTAAGATGAAAACAACTTGCAGTCCAGTTTCTAGCTTAAGTTCTACTATTGAAATATAGCACTTGGATAATTCTTCAAAGGTTAGCATGAATAGCCTCTTGGCATATAATAGCTGAAGGCATATTCACCAAGTGTGAGTCTCATTGAAAATAAGATTTCAGCAATTCTTGAAAGAAGGTCTCAGTGGCTCTAACCAAGAATATAGGTCAAATGTTCCATCAACACTCCTAATTTTGTGTTCTTAGAAATTTTTTTGTTCAATTTCCTTTTATTACAGTGACCTTGAAACCACAGGGCCTCACTGCTCACAAGATTTTTCATTACTTTACAAAATGATTACTGCTTACAAAACTCAGTAATGAAAAGATAAAACACCTTTTTGTGTTCAATATTGGATTATCACTGTTTGGTGTACTACTATCTTGCTAAAAGTATAATTTTTTCCTTTGATATCCCATTATATTCCTCTTTTGTATTTAGGGTAACCAGAATGATATTTCTGATTATATTTTTTCTTATAAAATTTCTATGGGTTTTCACCAATAACCAATTTGTCCCCATTTTGAAAATGAATGGGATATTCTTATTTTATGTTTGCTTTTTTAAAGTGAATTTTATGCATACTTTATAGAGATGAGGAAAAGGAGAAGGGGGATATTATAGATAAATAAATTGATATTTTTCTGTTGTGTCTGTAATAAAGTTCTTCTGCTATCAGAAAATGTTTTTTTCTTTCAATGTTGAGATTCACATATTGTACCCATAAACATTTATATTTCCATTGCTAAAGTTAAACATAAATATACATGAAATATCTATGTTGAAAAACAATGGGAGCATAGTCAGAGGCAGTATTTGTACCTTCCAGCATTATTTCACTGACTTCATCCTTCAGGCCTTTTTGAACTATGAGCTGATGCCAGCTCTAAGACAGTAAAGTAGAAAGAGAGGCAAAGGAATCAAACAAAGACATCTCTCCACTCACAAAATTGTCAAAGAAAAAAAAGCCTTTAGCACAAAGACATGTTTGGTTCCTTGGTCCAGCCTGTATTTGGGTAATAGAAGCTAACAGATTCAAATACTTCTGGGGCAGTAAATAAGGAAACAAACAGATATGCTGCAAGGGAAGTCTAGAATTGCACCAAAATGTATTAATATAAGATTGAAATCATCCATCTGAACATAATCCTTTCCTGTGACAAGTTTTCAGTGCAACAGAAAAAATAGATAGTCTTGAGAACATGGCCAATACAGTATGTACAAACTCTGCAAAGGAGATATAAAAAATAGACTTGGGGGAAAAATACCATAGCCTGACCTTTTACAATTAATATTTGAATTTAGAATATTTGTTTTGTTCAATGCTAAAGGCATCAGGCTAGAAACTGGTGACTGTGAGTTCTAATCCTTCCTTAGGCACAAAGCTAGCTGGATGAACTTGGGTAAAAAAACCCAAAACAATGCCACTACTACACTGGGACTGGATCAGTTAGTAACTAACAACACTAAATTCAACAACTGCCTTGACCTCATCTCCTGCAACAGCTCAAACTCAATTCATGGCCAACAAAAACATGAACCCTTTTCAAACAGTGACCACAGTATGATTGACTTTTGTCTCAATTTATGCCCTCACAAAGAATATCATAATGATGGATCTCCAAAATACAATTTCAAAAAATCCAACTATGATCTCATAGATGCCGATCTATCATCCCTTGATTGGCACATTCTGTTCTCCAATTGTAATACGACAGAAGACCATTATAAGGGATTCTTAATTGAACTTGAAAGTCATTAAACTATATGTACCATTAGTAACCCCTAAAAACACAGAAAAAATACCCATAACAATAAGAAAACTCCAATCAAAAAAACAACAACAAAACACTATAGCATAAAAACAAAACTAGCTATGTAGCAAAATTTAAAAACTTATACAACAACTTATGCCGACAGATAAAGGCAGAATTTACAAATTATTACTGCAAACAGGAGGAAAACCTCCTATGTACAAAATCTACCTGTGCCTTCTACAATTTTATAAACAGCAAACTTAAAGACTCAAGAACCATCCCACCTTTAAAGGGACCAAATGGGAAAGACTGCAGCAATGAAGCTATTAAGGCCAACCTCTTCAATACATTCTTCAGCTCAATCTTTGTTAACAGCAATCGCTCATGCCCCACATTTCCTAGTCATACCACAACTAACTGCAATGATCTACTACATATTGACTTTACAGAAGACAACATAGAAAAGGCATTATGTAATCTAAAACCATCCCTATCTACTGGCCCCAATGGATTATGTGCATACTTCTAAAAAAGTTTTTCTCTGCCATAGCATAACCCCTAAGCATAATATATGACATATCATTCAGAACCAGCTCCTTACCGAACCTATAGTCCTTAGCTACAGTCATCTCTATCTTCAGAAAAAGTGACCCCCGGACTTCCGGTTTGCATGGCTTCAGCGGCAGCAGGAAGTGCATGGTTCCTGCTGTGCTCGCCGCTGGAGTGCCCCCAATCCAGCTGGATTTGGGGGCTATAGTTACCCTAAAGAGGTAACTATAGGTAATATAGTTATTATATAATATAATATAGGCAATAACTATATAATATAATATAGGTAATAACTATAGGTAACAAAGAGGTACCCTGTAGAGGTAACTGAACATAGGGGCGACTTAGCAGGCATCCAGGGGAATTGCAACCCCCCTCCTCAGCTGGCTTAACTCCCTTTTCCAAAAGTGGTGGAGTGGCGGTCAGCAATGGCCGCCACAAAGAAGCTTTCATCCAGATAAGAATGTGCAGGAGGAAACTGAGAAAGTGAAAGTTTTTGGCTAACCAGGATGACAAGTAATACCTAAATTCCCTGGACTTTAAGTATTATTAAAGATACATTGTTCCCTATGAAGACGGAAGAAGCGGCGAATGAAAGTGAAAAGGGAAAGTTTGTTTTTTTTCACTCTGCTTCCTTACGGTGATAGTAAATGAATGAAGAATTGAAAAAACCCATTTGGGCATCAGCAGGTAATTAAAACTGAAAATTGAAGCTAAGGGGACAATAAAGATTTCTGAGCATTGAAAAAAAAAATTTTTTTTGCTATAAGCGGGAAGGGAGAGGAAAGAAACTAACATTAAGATTTTCTTGGAGGAGGCTGCTTGGAATTTACAAGTTTAGAGTGAAATTGTAACAAAACTCCTAAAAGATATATTTCAACTGGAGCTTTATAACTGAACTATAACCCAGGAAGAGAAATATAAAAGAAGAAAGTGCTAAATGAAACAGATTGTGTGTATTTGGATTGCTTGGTTGACTTTGGGACTTTTTGGAAATTACTATTTGAAAGACTAAAATATTTGGTTCTTTAAAAAAACTTTTTACAATGGCACTACTTTGTTGATGAATTGAAAATTGAATTTAAAAAGCTAAAAGAAGAGATCAAGAAGGGAAGGCTCTTCTGGATCTGTTTTTCCATCTTTTTTAGAAATGGCGCATTTTATACCTATCAGAAACTTACAAGAACAAGAAGATTGCGATGAAGAAGAAGCCATCTTTAATGAACAAACAACTTTAAGCCGGGAAGAAAAGGGAAAAGGGGAAAAGAGAATGGAGAATTTAAGACTTTTAAAAAACAACCAAAAAAGGGAAAAAATAGGTGAAAAATCGATACAATGTCAGAAAGCAACAGAAAAAAGAAATATAGAAGAAGGTGGAGATTAAGAGTGGAGATTAAGAGACAAGGGGGTAAAAAGACAGGATTGGAGAAGAAGGAAGGGAAAAAGTGGAAGAGAAGTTACAAAGGTTTAAAACAAATGTAAAGAAACAAGATCTATTCAGAGATAGTGGGTAAAAATATGATTAAAAAAAGAGATTCTGCAAAGTACATAAGATTGCATTGTTGTATTTATTTTTGAAATAATGTTAGAAACTGGATTTATTAATAGAGCTTAATTTGCTATGGATTATGTTTTAATTATATTATTAAACTTATTATCTTTTTATTTTATAATATATGTAAGTAGCTTCAAGATGTACTAAGTAGAACCAGAATGAAAAGTATATATTATTTTAAGTGTTAAATTTATGGGAAAGATTTAAAGGTGTACACTTCAATCAGGATTACAGGAGAAATTTTGTGTTAATGAGAAAAGATAATAGAAAATTAAATAGAACAGACAAAAGAAAATATGCATAATTGATTTAATTGAGATGAAATAAAGTAAAAAAATTAAGGAATTAAAGGAAAAGTGAAAAAGAGGGAGAAGCTATATAGAAAATGTAGAATGGTAAATAAGATACGAAATGGGATAAAAATGAGCATGAATTTAGAATTTATGTTCTGGTATAAAAAGAATGTAACCCGGGACTAAGCCACTTTCCAAAAGAAGTTTTATGTTTTGATGTTTTGTGTTTTGTTTGTGTATGTTTGTTTTATTGAAAATTAATAAAAGTTTCAAAAAAAAAAGAAAGAAAAAGTGACCCCAACCTGGTTGAAAAACAACCGACCAATCTCACTTGTTGTGTCACATGCAAAAGTTCATGGAATCAATCATTAATCAATTCATCACCCTCCACTTAAGTCAAACAAACTACTGTCCAAAAAACAATTTGGTTTCAGGAAAAAAATTGTCCTGCAATCCTACAACTCCTAAACTGCAAAAAACATATGGATTACTCTAATTCGACCAGGGTAAAGCAATAGACGCAATTTACAGAGACTTCTGCAAAGCCTTTAATTCAGTGGTACATGACAACCTACTGTTTAAAACTAAACTCTTACGGCATTTCTGGATCCCTTCATAAGTGGATTACTGCATCCTGCAAACAGGGCAACAAATAGTAAGCAATAGGAACGCTATATCAAACCCAGGTCCAATTAACAGCGGATTGTCCTTCAAGGCCAGTGTTCTAGGACCCACACTCTTTATTTTCTTTATAAATGACCTTTACTATCACCTTATAATCAACTGTGTATCCTCTTCAGGATGATGTAAAACTATTACACCCAACAATGCTACTGCTCTCAAAGTGACTTTGATTATATGTACTGAATGGTCAAATATACTGGCAACTCCCAATCGTGACCCAACAAATGCTCTGTCCTACAATATTAGTAAAGAAAATCAGTATACCAAAACACAAAACTAGGCGGATTTGACCTAATTGATACCCTCACTCTATCAAGGAACCTCGGAGTACTCATATCTAATGACCTAACCACCAGAGCTCACTGTAACAGCATTGCCAAAAGGCATTAAGAGTTGTAAATCTAATTCTTACGAAGCTTCTCCTCTGGAAATGTTGAATTGCTAACTAGGTGTACAAAACCTTTGCTCGACTAATATTTTCAAATACAGCCTTCATCTATCTAGAATCCCACACTGTATATCATACATTAATACAATTGAGTGAGTCCAGAAGTATTTAACAAGAAGAGTACTACACTCCTGTGCTTCACAACAGAATACCCTATATCACCAGACTTGAAATTTTGGGCTTGGACAATCTTGAACTATCCGCCTATGGTTAGACTTAAGCTAGTACACAAAATTATCTGCTACAATGTCCTACCAAATCAATGACTACTTCAGCTTCAACCGCAACAATACAAGAGCACAAAATAGATACAAACTCAATGTTAACCACTCCAAAAAACTTGATTGCAGAAAGTACGACTTCAGCAACAGAGTGGTCAATGGCTGGAATGTACTACCTCCACTCTGTAGTTACATCTCCTAACCCCCACTCCTTTAACCTTAAACTGTCCACTACTGACTCACCCCATTCCTAAAAGAGTCTATAAGGGGCGTGCATAAGTGCACTATCTTGCCTCCCGTCACGCTCCCATTGTCCCCATTAATCTACCTATTTTCTGTATTCTACTCATGTTTATACTACACCTATTATTTTGTAAGAGATTGCCAATCAAATAAATAAAAACTAAAAATAATTTCTTTCTCTTAGCCTAAGAAAGAGTCAGTGGCAAACCACCTCTGAAAATCTTGACAGGAAACTGCAAGGACTTGTTCAGAATGAGATACAATTGTAGTAGAAGAAATAAAAATGTGTTTCTACAAGGATTCCTATAAAGTTCTCTATTTTGAAACCCAAGTTTGGTTTTATTTTTATTTTTTATTTATTATTTTATTTTACTTTATATTATTTATTGTATTATTTTAATTTTATTTCTAGCTGCCCAAATCTATTACTCTAGAATTCATACATTAAAGAAACAAACTGAGGGACAAAATAGCTGCCAACCTACATCATCTCCAACTCACAGGTTGTTTTGCTATGCATTGTAATTCAATGCATTTTGCTATTGCATTGTACAGTTTAATATCTCTTAAAATAGGGCTGTCAAACTCCTGGCCCATGGGCTGGATGCGCCACGTGCTGACCATGCCCATGCTGTGTTTAAGCAAAGGGGAAAAAAGTCAATACGTCACGTGAATGCTTCGCTGTGATGCCACAAGTTTGTACCACCACTGTCTTAAAGGCAGGCAAGGTAGGTGGTACACTTATTGTGTACTTGAATGTGATAAGGGAAAAAAAACAAGAGAAAGGGACTTATATCTATCTTTCCAAGCCAAACAGAAAAATATCCACTTCATTGCTGGAATTGTAATGCTTAGCCATAAGAAAGACTGTTTGTCTAAGTTGAAAGGGTTGTGATGTTAACAGAAGTTTATCCTGTTTTAAAGTCTTTTTTCTTTGAAAACACTTTAAGAAAATTTGATAATATTGATTCTTTTCTGGAATATCTCTGTGGAAAGATAAATAATTAAAGCATGACTTTGTGATTTATCCATATTCAAGCTGCATCTCACCTAGAATTTTACAGTAACCTTTTTTTGTTATGCTTAGAGTTTGTACAATATCCTAGTGAGCTAGTCAGCCTTAGCTGTATGTTCCATTCAAAGCAAGTAATTGAACTGGAGCAAACTTTACAGCAATCTTGGAAATGTTTTATCCATATCCTTTGAACATGCTTTGTCCTTCAAGTTAACATTAAATATCAAAAATAGTCAAGCGCTGTTTTTAAAACTGGATTTTGATTACTAAGTTATTTTTTTATTTATTTAAAGTTATTTGTGCAAAGCAGACAATGTCCAAAAGCAGCATAAGGAACAAATATTTTCACGTGATTTCCCCTGTAGTGTGTAATACTTTGGATGTGTCGAAAGGATTAGGCAAGTGAATCTTTGGAAAGTGTAATTGGACTGTACTTTGGGTGCTTATTCTGGCCACAAGAAAATGAAACTACACTTCCTCCATGTAAGAAGGAGCGGACTAAAGCTCATCCAGTTGGAGAAAACTCTTCATGACTCAATGTCTCTTATTTCCACTATAACAAAAAAATGTAAAAGACTTTAACATAATTAGCTTCTCGCGGAATAATTTTTAATGGAATGTAATGTTATATGAATATTGAGACGAACATCATTACTCTGGAAGTAAAATTAAAAAAGAGTGTTTAACTATGCTGTTTTTTTAACATTCAAACTACCTATACGATTATATTTTTTAAGCTACTTGTTCATTATCCTAATTTTGGCGCTGAATATTCTTAGAATGAAAGGCTGTTTAGGAAAGTGCAACTATTAATATGTCAGTTAGTATTAAATATCTTTATTGCAAACATATGCATATTTAGTTTTGAAAACATTTTCCCTCCCTCTCTTCCTCCCTTCCTCCCTCCCTTTCCCTCCTCCCTTCTCCCTCTATGTAGTTATCCCTCTATTAGTATTCTGGATAATACTCTAGAGCACCATTCATGTCTATTTTTTATAAAATTCACACTGTTTACTTGGAAATGAAGTCTATGTATATGACAAAGTTTCCTAGCCATAAAGAATGGATGTATTCCTTTTAATTTCCTGTCACCCAATGGCAGGAGAAAGTCTTATTAACAAACAACAATTCTCGCATTTTGTTTTATTTTTTTCTTTTTCTTTTGAAAGATCAGCATCTGTCAATAACATTGTTTCCACAAATCACAGATTCAGGGGATAGAGCAAATTAAACCAATAAAAGGTTTTATTTTTAGAAAATAAACATTTTGGATTCTGTTACCAAGCAGTGTTTGCATCTTAAGGAGCAACTGCAATTCATGTCAAGGAATTTATTTTTTTGAAAATTCTTCATTTTGTAAAACCCAGAGGCCAAGAGAAATGCAATTTAAGCTGATTTGCTTATTTTGGTATTGACTCCCTAAAAAATATCCATATCTTCCACCAATATAAGCAAATCAGCTTAAATTGCATTTTCTGCCTCTGGGTTTACAAAATGAAGATTTTTCTAAAAAATAAATTCCTTGACATATAATTGCAGTTGCTCCTTAAGAATGCAACACTGCTTGTAACAGAATCCAAAATTTGTTTATTTTCTCAAAATAAAACCTTTAGTGGTTTAATTTGCCTTCTATCCCCTGATCTGTGCATTTGTGGGAACAATGTTATGACAGATGCTGATCTTTCAAAAAAAAGAAAAAATAAAACAAAATGCCAGAATTGTTGTTTGTTTAATAAGGACTTTCTCCTGCCCATTGTGGTGACAGGAAATAAAGGAATAACATCCATTCTTTATGGCTAGGAAACTTTTCATATAAAGACTTCATTTCCAAGTAAAACAGTGTGATTTTATAAATAGGCTGAATGGTTGTCTTACTAGAGTATTATCCAGGAATAACTACATAGAGGATTAACTACATAGAGGAGGAAGGAGGGAGGAAAGGAGGAGAAGGAGGAAAGAGAGGGAGGGAAAATGTTTTTCAAAAACTAAATATGCATATGTTTATTGCAATAAAGAGATATTTAATTACTAACTGACATATTAATAGTTGCACTTTCCTACAACACATATATACATATACTATATTCAGCCCAAAATTAGGGATAATGACAAGTAGCTAAAAATATAATCGTTAATAGTATGATTTAAAAACACCATAGTTAAACACTCTTTTTAATTTTACTCAGAGTAGTAATGGACTGTGTCGGCTCAATATCATAACATTACATTCCATAAAATTATCCGAGAAGCCAATATGTTAAAGTCTTTACATTGGGTTTGTTATAGTGGCAATAAAGAGACAATTGAGTCATATGTAAGATTCTCCACTGGAGATGATGCTTTAGTCCTTTTCCTTTTTCTTAACTACTGCTATGAAATAAAGACTTTGCTGTTGGAACCCGGTCTACCTCGTGTTTTCCCGGACAAAACACCTAATACTATGAGAATTTTTTTTAATGAAAGATGATTTGGTCACGTTATTATATAACAAAGATTATTCTACACAGGAAAAGCTTAAGATATTTGGATTTCAAGCCATGATAAGCTTAAAAGATCAAAAGCAATTTATTATATTGGACAATTCTTAAAAAGATATCAATGAAGATTCTCAGCCATCTCGGTCATGGCTCTCCCAAATATGCTTTTTTTAAAGGCAACTGGACTTGTTTTTTTCCTTGAAAAAACTTCTCATCTCCACTTCTCATCTAAGAAATTCTGAAGCAAAGAAGCTTCTTGGATGAGAAGCAAAACATTTTCAAGGAAAAAACAAGTCCAGCTGCCTTTTGAAAAAACATCTTTGGGTGTTAACAAGATAAAGTCCCAGTGAGCTGTCCCTATCAAAATGCTAGGTATTGTTTTTTTCCTATTAATTGTAGTTTTCCAACCATCCTCAAAGATTTTTCAGCAATCTATACAGAATATCAAAAGTTAGAACATCTATGTTAATAGAATGGTTGCTTCTAGTATGCCAATTTCAGGTAACAGAATTTGGTAGATCTAGAAGGAAATAGAAATGAAATTACCTTTACCTCAAAGACATTTATTTTCTTTATTTATTTTTCACATTTTTGAACCAACCGTCTCCTTCAGTTGCATCAAGACTTTTTTTTCCAGAAGTCATAAAACTTCATTAAAAACTGTTTTGAATTTTTCCCTGATCTTTTTTTTTTTAATTTAAAGAACAATCTACCTGTGGTATTTCTACTTTCTCAGGCTTCATTTTCAGTTTTGATCCTAATTCTACTTATTCCAGAATCAAAACAGTTCAGTGCTTGTACTTCAACTGACTTAGAAAACATTGTAGAAATAGAGATGAGTAATTTCAGAACTGTGGATATCCAAACCCAAATTTCACTAAGCCAGACAAATCTGTAGCTCTTTCCTCTGAATAGCCAAATGAAATGTTCTCAGGATTGTATATTATTGATCCAAATCACTAAAAATACTAACAGATATATAGTAAATGCAGTGTTATGATTTCAGAGAGACCTTCCAATACCTGTTTCAAGAAAACATCTTCTCTATTTAAACTCTTTCCTGCATTTGCATCATCATCTAATTGTCAAAAACAAGTATCATTTTACAGAACAAATTTAGCAGTTCATTTTTTTATCAGATTCTGCTCTGCAGTAATGCTGGCAGACTTCAGGATGATTAGTATAACAGCAAGCAGACCTGATCTGAATACCTGCTGAGCATACGCTTAACTTTACATGTTCTGAATTTCAAATGCAGTATATCCTGGCAATACTAGGAAGCCTGGATCACAATTATGATTATAAGTTATTGGACAGAAAATGCATTCCTAAGCAGAATAAATTGGGGGAAAAAGTCCTACAAAATAATAAATATACACTACTTTGGATTTCCTTGTAAAATAAATATAATTAGCCGAAAGATTGCAGAATTCTGCACAAATTAAGTATGTATCCATCATCATGGATTTCCAGTATTAAATGCAAAATATACAGTATGAAAATAATTGCTAAAGTAGATAGGGTTTCATCAACACTCTGAAAATCAGTTCTATTACTATTTTAATTAATTATTTCACTACATAGCATTTATAGATCATAATTAGATCATTCATGTTTCCATCATTAAACTTTCCCATCATTTATGTAAAATAGAATAGAATAGAATAGAATAGAATAGAATAGAATAGAATAGAATAGAATAGCTTTTATTGGCCAAACGTGATTGGACACACAAAGAATTTGTTTTGGTGTAAATACTCTCGGTATAGATAAAGAAAAGATATATTTGTTAAGAATCAAGAATCATAATGTGCCACATAACACTTTATGATAGTCATAAGGTACAATCAACAATTAAATCATACTAGGAACAATCAATATAACAATCAATATAAATCACAAGGATACAAAAGACAAAGTTGCAGTCCTACAGTCACAAGTAGGAGGGGATGGGTGATAAGGAGTGATGAGAATAGTAGTGCACAGTAATAGTAGTGAACACTTTGTAAATAGCTGAACAGTATTGAGGGAATTGTTTGTTTAGCAGAATGATGGCTTTCGGGAAAAAAACTGTTGTTGTGTCTACTTGTTCTGGAGTGCAGTGCTCTATANCCAGGATGTGAGGGGTCTGTAAATATTTTCACAGCCCTCTTTTTGACTCGTGCAATATACAGGTCCTCGATTGAAGGCAGGTGGTTAGTAATGGTTTTTTCTGCAGTCCTGTCACAATAAAAATATTTAAAAACGAAATAAAAGTTGGTCTCTGTGCTATTACCATGCTGTTCCTGGTTATTCAAGGAGAACTTCATTCTGAAAGCTCTATAAAATTAATCTTACAGGAAACTTGCTCAAGCATGGCCTGATGGTTACAAAACATCACATTCCTTCTTAATCAATGTCTCCCATGCAACATGATGCCTTTCTTTACTGTTTATCTCAACCAATTGTGAATTAATTTTGTTCCCCCCCCCGTCAGGTGTTTAGAACAATGTTTTGCCCTTTTTGTTGTCTACTTGAGGTGCGGTCTGATCTATATGAAGTAAATTAATTAATTAAGGTATCCATTAGATAGCTGAGAGACATAAAAATATTTTTGAACTATATATTAGAATTTTTCTATTCTCAGGGTGGTTTTTAAATGGAGATAGGCACTGGCTTTGGACAAAGTCTGAATATTGAACTAAAGCAGGTCCACATTGGAAGTCTTCAAAGCACAGTAAATCAGATTTGAATGCTATTATATTTTCTGAGTAGTTTAAACAAAGCTGGATTAATATTTAATTTCCTTGCATATAATCTGTCCTTAACAAGAGAAATGTCGGGAAGAAGGAAGAAAAATATTGTAATTATATCATAGTCAGGGAATGACTCTCCAATTCTATAGAGCAGGGGTCTTCAAACTTGGCACTTTAAGACTTGTGGGCTTCAACTCCAAGAATTCATGAGCTAACATGACAGGAGGAGGAACTTCAGGAGCTGAAGACCACAAGTCTTAAAGCTGTCAAGTTTGAAGACCCCTGCTCCAGATTTATTCACAGATCATTTTGGAGAAATGCAGAACAACCTTAACAGAAATTATTTCAATGCTTTCAGTTTTCTTTGTGTATGACTTTGGTTCTGAGAGCAGAAATGTCAAAGCACAGAGCTTTTAAGAACCCTATTAGAACCCCATTTTGTTGACATTTAGATTTTGATATTTAGATATGATTTAGTCCAAAGAATTGAACCAGTTGTCTATATAGTTTTTATGTTGAAGTTTCAAAACTAGATTAATTAAAAAAAATAATCCAAGATTTTTTTTAAACCTTGTTAGGTTTTAAAAAATCCTTCCTTTGCAATCCCATGATGGGAGCATACAAAATGACAGAGGAAAAATAAAATAAGATATACTTAATAAGTGAGTAGATTATAAGCATTTCAGGAAGAAAATCTATTCCAATCACCCATCCCATATAATACACAACTATAAAGTGATGTTTAGTGTTTGACTGAGTATAACTGTAATAATATGGGACATCATTTTGAAATGGTAAGTTTCCTTTAGAAAATTGTAGCTAGCCTTGATCACTTCCCAAAATTCACTGCAACATGTATATGCTATTTGGTTCACCAGTTGAAACAGAAAGAATTTTCTGAAGAATACTTAAATCAAAGTGGTAAAAAAAAAAGCTGACTTCTTTAAATGGCTTCGTTCTGTCCAGCTATGGAAAATTGGCTTTTAGATAATTTTTTTTTCTCTGACAAAGAATCTTCACTTTTTCTACCTTATTGTCAGGATGTTTATGAATATTTTTAGTAGTGTTTTGAGTTGACATTATGATCAAGTTGGTAAGCTGTGCATAGATGTTCCTAAGTGCTCTTAGTCTTTTCATTTCACCCTGTTTTTATGTTGTTATTGTTCCTTTTAGTTTATTTTCTAATTTCTTCTGACATGGATAGACCATACAGATGCTTTTTTAATAATGAACATTTTTATCCAACACAAAGTGGCTTCAATTTCTGGATCATTTGTCATCATCTGCACTTGTCATTGGACACATATCAACAGAAAAGGACAGCCAAACTAATACAAGGAATATAAAGAGAACTTTAAAAAAAGAAGAAGAAGAAGAACATGTCTAAGAAAAATGCAAGAAAAAAATGGGGATATAGAAAGTAGTAAATTTTCCATAGAATATCTCACAATACCTCAAACAAGATTTCTATATTGGTGAAGAATGGATATTGGGAGTCAATACCAAAATAAGCAAATCAGCTTAAATTGCATTTCTCTTGGCCTCTGGGTTTTACAAAATGAAGATTTTCAAAAAATAAATTCCTTGACATGAATTGCAGTTGCTCCTTAAGATGCAACACTGCTTGTAACAGAATCCAAAATTGTTTATTTTCTCAAAATAAAACCTTTATGTGGTTTAATTTGCTCTATCCCCTGATCTGTGATTTGTGGAAACAATGTTATTGACAGATGCTGATCTTTCAAAAGAAAAAGAAAAAATAAAACAAAATGCCAGAATTGTTGTTTGTTAATAAGACTTTCTCCTGCCATTGGGTGACAGGAAATTAAAGGAATACATCCATTCTTTATGGCTAGGAAACTTTGTCATATAAAGACTTCATTTCCAAGTAAACAGTGTGATTTTATAAATAGCTGAATGGTTGTCTTCTAGAGTATTATCCAGAATAACTACATAGAGGGATAACTACATAGAGGGAGGAAGGGAGGGAGGAAAGGGAGGGAGGAAGGGAGGAAGAGAGGGAGGGAAAATGTTTTCAAAACTAAATATGCATATGTTGCAATAAAGATATTTAATACTAACTGACATATTAATAGTTGCACTTTCCTAAACAGCCTTTCATTCTAAGAATATTCAGCCCAAAATTAGGATAATGACAAGTAGCTAAAAATATAATCGTATAGGTATTGAATTTAAAAAACAGCATAGTTAAACACTCTTTTTAATTTTACTCAGAGTAATGGATGTGTCGGCTCAATATCATAACATTACATTCCATAAAAATTATTCCCGAGAAGCAATTATGTTAAAGTCTTTTACATTTTTTTGTTATAGTGGAAATAAAGAGACAATTGAGTCATGAAGAGTTTTCTCCACTGGATGATGCTTTAGTCCTTCCTTCTTACTGGAGGAAGTGTAGTTTCATTTTCTTGTGGCCAGAATAAGCACCCCAAAGTAAGTCCAATTACACTTTCCAAAGATTCACTTGTCCTAATCCTTTCGACACATCCAAAGTATTACACACTACAGGGGAAATCAGTGAAAATATTTGTTCCTTATCTGCTTTTGGACATTGTCTGCTTTGCACAAATAACTTTAAATAAATAAAAAATAACTTAGTAATCAAAATCCAGTTTTAAAAACAGCGCTTGACTATTTTTGATATTTAATGTTAACTTGAAGGACAAAGATGTTCAAAGGATATGGATAAAACATTTCCAAGATTGCTGTAAAGTTTGCTCAGTTCAATTACTTGCTTTGATGGAACATTACAGCTAAGGCTGACTAGCTCACTAGGATATTGTACAAACTCTAAGCATAACAAAAAAAAAAGGTTACTTAAAATTCTAGGTGAGATGCAGCTTGATATGGATAAACAAAAGTCATGCTTTAATTATTTATCTTTCACAGAGATATTCCCAGAAAAGAATCAAATTACAATTTCTTAAAGTGTTTTCCAGAAGAAAAAAGAATACTTTAAAAAAACAGGATAAACTTCTGTTAACATCACCCTTTCAACTTAGACAAACAGTCTTTCTTATGGCTAAGCATTACAATTCCCAGCAACGGGAAGTGGATATTTCTGTTTGCTTGGAAAGATAGATATAAGTCCCTTTCTCTTGTTTTTTTTCCCTTATCACATTCAAGTACACAATAAGTGTACCCCTACCTTGCCTGCCTTTAAGACAGTGGTGTCAAACTTGTGCAGTCACAGCAGCATCACGTGACGTATTGGGACTTTTTTCCCCTTTGCTAAACCAAGCATGGGCATGGTCAGCACGTGGCGCATCCAGCCCATGGGCCAGGAGTTTGACAGCCCTATTTTAAGAGATATTAAAAATGTTCAATGCATAGCAAATGCATTGAATTACAATGCATAGCAAAAAACCTGTGAGTTGGAGATGATGTAGTTGGCAGCTATTTTGTCCCTCAGTTTGTTTCCTTTAATGTATGAAACTATCTAGAGTAATAGATTTGGGCAGCCTAGAAATAAAATTAAAATAATACAATAAAATAATATAAAGTAAAATAAAATAATAATAAAAAAATAAAATAAAACCAAACTTGGGTTTCAAAATAGAGAACTTTATAGGAATCTGTAGAAACACATTTTTATTTCTTCTACTCAATTGTATCTCATTCTGAACAAGTCCTTGCAGTTTCCCTGTCAAGATTTTCAGAGGTGGTTTGCCACTGACTCTTTCTTAAGGCTAAGAGAAAGGAATTTATTTTTAGTTTTATTTATTTGATTGGTCAATCTCTTACAAAATAATAGGTGTAAGTATAAACATGAGTAAGAATACAGAAAATAGGTAGATTAAATGGGGACAATGGGACAGTGACAGGAGGCAAGATAGTGCACTTATGCACGTCCCTTATAGACCTCTTAGGAATGGGGTGAGGTCAGTAGTGGACAGTTTAAGGTTAAAGGAGTGGGGGTTAGGAGATGTAACTACAGAGTCAGGTAGTACATTCCAGCCATTGACCACTCTGTTGCTGAAGTCGTACTTTCTGCAATCAAGTTTGGAGTGGTTAACATTGAGTTTGTATCTATTTTTGTGCTCTTGTATTGTTGCGGTTGAAGCTGAAGTAGTCATTGATTTGGTAGGACATTGTAGCAGATAATTTTGTGTACTACGCTTAAGTCTAACCATAGGCGGCATAGTTCAAGATTGTCCAAGCCCAAAATTTCAAGTCTGGTGATATAGGGTATTCTGTTGTGAGCACAGGAGTGTAGTACTCTTCTTGTTAAATACTTCTGGACTCACTCAATTGTATTAATGTATGATATACAGTGTGGATTCTAGATAGATGAGCTGTATTTGAATATTAGTCGAGCAAAGGTTTTGTACACCCTAGTTAGCAATTCAACATTTCCAGAGGAGAAGCTTCGTAAGATTAGATTTACAACTCTTAATGCCTTTTGGCAATGCTGTTACAGTGAGCTCTGGTGGTTAGGTCATTAGATATGAGTACTCCGAGGTCCTTGATAGAGTGAGGGTCATCAATTAGGTCATATCCGCCTAGTTTGTGTTTGGTATACTGATTTCTTTACTAATATGTAGGACAGAGCATTTGTTGGTCACGATTGGGAGTTGCCAGATATTTGACCATTCAGACATATAATCAAAGTCACTTTGAAGAGCAGTAGCATTGTTGGTGGTGTTGAATAGTTTTACATCATCCGTGAAGAGGACACAGTTGATTATAAGGTGATAGTAAAGGTCATTTATAAAGAAAATAAAGAGTGTGGGTCCTAGAACACTGGCCTTGAAGGACATCGCTGTTAATTGGACCTGGGTTTGATATAGCGTTCCCTATTCTTACTATTTGTTGCCTGTTTGACAGGAATGCAGTAATCCACTTATGAAGGGATCCAGAAATGCCGTAAGAGTTTAGTAAAGGAACCAATCCCCTGAAGCCGGCGGGAAGGCGGCAAACTCAAACAAAATGTCAATGTACAAGCCTGGCAGGGAAAAAAGTATTAAAGACCGCAGCGCTTGAGCTCAATTTTCCTTTTCTTAACTACTGCTATGAATAAAGACTTTGCTGTCGGAACCGGTCTACCTGTGTTTTTCCTCGACAAACAGCTTGGCGGCGAGATGGATCATCTAAAGCTTGATGGCACACGAGACACGTTGAGAGAAGTTCCAGACGACAAACACAGAATGCTGGACAACGCACCCCACGCACTTTTATATCCAACGAGAGGACTGGCATTCTTATGCAGACCGCTTCAGATGTACTGGAAAAGAAGTAATGGAGGGACATCTCAGAACAACTGCAAGAGAGCGTTTTCTTAACGCACTGCGGGACCGACGTTTTCAAAATGGCTAAAGCACTGGCGAAGCCCCGAGACTTAAAACAAGTTAACATGGTCGAAACTTCAGAAAATACTGAAAGTCGACTACGCACATGATGTCCAACCTCATAAGATGCATGAGTTCTACCGGAAGAGACCAGAGAGAAGGTGAACCGTAGCTGATTTCGTATGCTCTCCACAAAATAGGGGGAAGTGCGAATTCCATAAACTCGATGAGGCTATGAGAGACCGAGTTGTGTTGGAATCAATGATTCAACAGCACAAAGCAATGCTTACTGAACAGCAAAATAACCTTAGCTGAGCATCGCGGAAAGAACAGCCAACAGAAGCCACGAAAAAATCGGCGTTACAAGGAAACAGTATGAACAACAAAGCAGAATGAAAATAACCTGGCAACAAGAGAAAACAATCTCCCGTTACCACCACCACATAAGACTTGGCGAAAAGTCCGGTCAGATGCTGAAGACGACGGGTCCATCCGTTTCGCTCGCAAGAAAGAGGCGGAAAGATTTGGCGGGAATGCCTGGCTTGCGGAGGAAGTCCCAAGAGCGGAATGCATGTTTGCTTACGATCCATCTGCAATAAGTTGCAAGAAACGAGGGCAAATCCGAGAAAGTCCTGCCAGAGACAAAACAAAACTACAGCCCGACAACGAGACACAACAATTCCCTCAACGAGGCCCAGGCAACTGAGAAGAACGTGGACCGCGAACAAGCAAACCGGCAAACAGAGAGATATTACACATCAAACTGTTTACAATAGGGAGCGCTAAAGAGAACGGAAAGACGAAGTATATTACAATAAACCGTAAGAATTGAAGGAAAGCCCTATGGAAATGGAAGTGGACTCGGATCTTCAGCTGCCATGTAATCACGGTGGAACAACCATAAAGCAACTAGTCCGAATCCTGACACACAGAACTAAAAAAGCAGCGCTTACACTCAACGACCACCAAAAAAGGGGAAACAGAATCCCAATAGGTATATTGCAATGGGCCCAAGTTCAAAGATCTCCGTACAAAATCATCGAATGCGGGTATTCCGTTGACATTCAGTCGATCTGAGAAGAATAACCGAGACCTCCTGTCATCGAATGGTTGCGCCTTTGACATCGGGAATAGACCGGATAGAACGAAGTGAGCAACACCGACTGGAGAAGACCCTAAATTCACGGCGAATATCTCAAGAACGTTGTTTCGACGGACCACACTTTGTGTCAGTACCTCGGGGCAAACCTTTTCTTTACAGCTTACTAGACCTACAAGGTAGCACCCAAACAGACTAAAAGCCAGGCGAGTTCCGTTTGCTTTAAAAGCAAAGATTGTAGAAGAGCTAAATAAACTAGTATCAGGAGGTGCTAGAGCCTGTGGACCTATGCCAATGGAAACGACGCCATAGTCTACACCTATTAAGCTGATGGTGCAATTCGATATCTGTGTGACACATAATCAGCTAAGTCACACTAAGAATCAACGACTGACAAACAGAGGGCCGCACTACCCGTAGCATCTGCCAGTAGTGCCAGCACTTGCTAACTTCCGTAAGGTGGGAGAAAAATTTTTTGCCCAAATTGAACCTGGACAAGTGTATCAACTTCCAGTAGACCCCCGAAAACAGCAAGGACAGACCAAGTTACACGACAAAGGGGCATCATCAGTGTAAGAGACTCCAATTTGGAGTCAGTGTGGCACCCAGCGTTTTTCAAAGCCTAATGAAGCCTCCTAAACGGCATACAAGGAGTCGTTAACCGTATTTCGACGACGTTCCTTATCTCAGCCAAAAAACAAAAAACTCAACTAAAAACATAAACTAAAAATACTAACTAAATTCCAGGGAAAGCTGGATTAAAAGGTAAAAAAAGAAAAGTGCTGCCTGGCTAAAAAGGCGTCGAAATTTCGGGACTATTTTTAATAGACGGAGAGGGTATACACCCCAACCTGAAAAAAACCTAAAGCCATAAATGACGCACACAGACCACAAAGAACAAAAGCGAGTTACAAGCAATTCCTGGTCTGATAAATTTTTATAATGTTTCCCTACAAATAAGGCTACAATAGCAGAAAACGCTTACACGTATAGGACAGAAAGCAATTGGACTGGGATACAAAACAAAAACAGCCTTTCAAACCAAATAAAAAGGATCTAACTTCGAACACCGTCTATCAAATTTAGCGACACGCTACCATTGAGAGTGACCTGTGACGCTTCACTGTTTGGAGTCGGAGCCCTATCCTGAGCACCAACTTCCGGAGGAGAGAGGCTGCCTTATCGCGTACTATTCAAAAAACTCTGTCAAAGTCGGAGCGGAACTACAGCCCAACTGGACAGAGAAGCGCCCTCGCAATTGTAGCTGGGTAAAGCGTTTTCACAATATCTGTATGGCGGGCTTTTCAAATTGTGCACAGACCACAAACCGCTTCTTGAATTTTGGCGTGGAAAACACCCACACCAAACATCCCTGTCCTCCAAGAATGACTAAGGTGGTCGCGAGGTCCTAGCAGGCTGACTCATACACCCTGAATACACCGCCGTGGCGAAACAAATTCCCATGCGGAACGCTTGAGAGCAGGCACCATTGCCAGCAAACGGAAAGAAGACCCGGCCACCAACATGACCGCCGCAGATAGAGCAACTGCCCGATTACCATCGTCCCGCGAATTGATGTCGCCAAGAGCACAGCAAAAACCACATGACGGCCCGCGTACTAACTGGGTAGGTAGAGGCTGGCCGGAAAACAAAAAAATGAGACTTTAAAACCTGTGTTCCGCACCAGACAAAACCGAACTCTCGATAGAAAAGGGATTTACTGTGGGGATGATGGGGTAGTTATTCCAGAACAAATTGCAAAACAAGGTACTTGGCATGCTGGCATGAGGGACACCGCGGGAATTGTTAAAATGAAAAGACTTGCGAGGAGCTATGTCTGTGGCCCGGGCATTGATAAGGACATTGAAATATGGGTAAACTCGTGCAACACAAATGCAGAGAGTCAGACATCTCCTCCAAAAGCACCTATAAGGGACTGGGAAGTTCAAAGGGGCCCCTGGTCGTGGATCCATATCGATTTTGCGGCGCCCTACCAAGGGACACACGTTTCTGATTGTCGTGGCCGCATACTCAAATTGGCTAGAGGTAAAAATTATGCCATCAACGACAACAAAATGGTAATAAGGGAATTAGACAAACTTTTTGCAACCCACGGCCTGCCGACGTACTAGTGTCCGATAATGGACCCCAACTAACCAGCCTGCTATTCGACAAATACCTAGCCTCCTAGGTATAAAAGCATCCTCACAAGCGCCGGCCCATCTGGCTGCAAACGGTAGGGCTGAAAGAATGTTCAGGTTTACCAAGAGGGTTTGGAAAAGATGGACACTGGGACGTCCAAAGCAAAATAAACTCGCTACTCACCGCCAACATATAACACCAAGTACTACAACCAACAAAACCCCCATCTGAATACTGATGGGGAGAAAACTTAGATCGCAGCTAGACCGTTTACATCCAGAACTGCACACCCGAAACCCCCTGACTCCTCTACACGATTCAGAGTTTTCAAAATTGGGATTTGGTTTATGCAAAAAAATTTTACTGAGACCATTAGGTTTACCGGGACAAGTCACAGACATAACAGGCCCCAAGTCTTACCGATTAACGGTAGACGATGGCAGGGAGTGGAACGGCACAATTGACCAGCTCCAGTCCAAAATATAGAAAGAAACGATAAAACACACCAAGCAATACAAAACGAACGAAATTCAAAACCAAAGAGGGGGGGAAACGTGAAAAATAAATAAAGAACCGTTTAAAACCAATGCCGAAAAACAAACTAGCCAAAAAGAGCAAAATGGAGACTCACTGTTTGGAGAAAGTTGCGAGAAGAATCCCCGAAGGAGGCCCGCAAGCCAGCTCAACCTGCCGGAGGAAACGGAGGGACGGCGAAGCCGCTGGCCTGAGCGACTCAGGCGGCAGCATAATGGCGGCCTCACCCTTCCAGTATCGGTTCCAGGGAGAAGTACCAGAGGAAACAACAACACCATCCGACCGGTCGAAGAACACGCACATGAATGAACCGCGCAGGTCCATCGAGTCAAAAAAAAGCCCCCCGCTACTTACGAGACTACGTCACGACGTAGGACTGAACTAAGAGGGGAGGGGTGTTCTGTATGCAAATAACTGGCTCCAAATAATGCATTCTGATTGGGTGTTTAGAACTAAAAGGGATTGGTCAAAAAGGAACCAATCCCTGAAGCCACGGGAAGGCGGCAAACTCAAACAAATGTCATTGGCTACAAGCCGCAGGGAAAAAATATAAAGACCGGCGCGGCTTGAGCCAATGTTCCTATTATAATTAAGATGTGTCAACTCTGCATATTTCCATTTGTTAATTAGAACATACTTGATACAAAGATTAAAAATCACACACAACAATTATTTCAGTTTAGTGTTTTACTGACAGCTTGAAAATTGTCAGTAATAACACTGTTAAAAATAGTGACACAGCAGTGATATTAAAACTTGTCTGAAAGTATGTTGAACTCTTAAGCACTTGCATGATATTTGACTACCACTGTTCTTTTAACAACTATATCATTAATTTCTTCATGGAATATAATTTTGAATTGGAGATATGTGATTAACATTCATCCACCTTTGAGGCTTCAAAGCTGATTTTCTGGCAAGGCACATTCACTAAAGATCATTTTCTCTTTCTCCTTTTCCAATCTAATTAGATCATGTCACTGCTGAAAGTTTCTTCCATGGTTTTCTTCTGCTAGTATTTAAACTATTTTAAGTATTATTATGACATTTACTATGACATTTATTTATTTTATAATTTTAATATTTGATCTTTAAACAACACAGAGAGTTTTGACGATACAAATTGAAAAAAAACAGGTCTGAAAGCCTATTGGGGAAAGTGGTAAAAGGCTTGGTGAAAGGTTTCTTATATATTTATAAATAGGAAAAATGGTGTAATCTTCAAGCAAATGAATGATTGAATTAGCCATAATGGAATGAGCACAAGGTTTCAGCCACAGAAGGGAATTCACACTATAGAATAAGGCAAAAATCATGTATGACTAAGCAAATCAATAACTGAGCATAAAATACTGAGACATTATGATTGTCTCTTGAGCAAAACAAAGAACTTTTAATAAGATCAGAGTTTGACCTAGGCTTAGTATATTTATTAATCTCTAAAATGCCATAAATTCCATAACTTTTTTTCTTACTTCACAGTTATTTGAATAAAAAAATATTTTGCACTTAGCTAATTAGAAAGAAAGTTAGATGAACATATGATGAATTAAATCATTTATTTACCTTCCTTGCTTTTATCTTTGGGGTTGGCTGTTTCCATGTGGCAGGAGGTCTCACCAGAAAAGTAAGTTACTAATAACATGAATTACTAAATCAGCCTCAGTAAGAATAATCAGTCCAGCACTAATTATCCTTAATATAGATGTTTGTTTAGGTAGTGAAATATCAATCAGTTCTTAAAGAGGAAAAAGCTAGCAACACCATCTGAATGCATTCTGATTTATAAAGGTGAGAAGATCTTACTGTTGTGAACTTATGCTACAGTTCTATACCAAGTTTTTAATCTGTTTTAACCTCCTGCTGTGGCAATGTATTTTTAAACTAATACAGCTGTTTTATGTTCCTCTTGGGTTGCACTTTTAGGGACTGGATTTCTCTCTTCTATTTGTTTTTAGCTCCTTATATTTATTTTATTGTTGCGCCTCTAGGATGAGACAAAGCATAGAACAGACCATTTATAAAATGAAAATAAATGAAGTAATCAAGCAATTGGGAGGAAGAATCAGGTTTCTCTTGGTTCTTTTTATTAATACACTTGAAGTTAGAACCCACTCAATATCACTGCTGACTATTCAACTTGGTTTTAGGAATTTTAAAAGAAAATCCATCCAGTCTCAAAATATTTGCCTGCTTACAACTGTCTTAGCTGAACTGATAACAGACACCAGCATGAGCCTAAAGATTTCCTACAATTATGTTCAAAATGACACGTTGTTCAGAGGTTTTTTTGAAGTTATGCCATATTTTAAGTGGAAGTAGATCAATGTTGTTCAGGTTGGATTCTATTTTTAAATGGAATCCTACAATAATTGTGCCAAATTTCTGGCAGTTGTCTCTCTGTAAAGCAGAAAACTTGCCAGGCAAAGCAGCAAAATAAAACCAAAAAATTCCATGCCAGAGTTTAAAACATAGAATCCTATCAAGCTTAAAACATAGAATCCTATTATTCTGGTATGTATAACACATATATGGGAATTAAAATCAATAAATCATAAACAGATGGATGAAAAATATTCCTTCATTTTTGGGGATGAATTTCCATCAGTAAGTGGCTATCACAGAGGAAATTCTCTTCCACTTTCTTAATTCCTAATGTTCTGTATGCAAATAACTGGCTCCAAATAATGCATTCTGATTGGGTGTTTAGAACTAAAAGGGATTGGTTCAGTGATGTGGCTATTGGAATGGTTGTATAATTTAAGCCAACGAGAAGGGACCCTTACAAGCCTTGTGTGTTATACCTCCCGTAAGCTTCTAAAACAGGAAGAGAAGATGGGCCGTCTGGGAGAAGAAGCTTTTGCAGTGCGTTGAGGGCCTTGCTACCTGGAGACATTTCCTGGAAGGAGCAAAACACCCATTGAGGTATGGACTGATCATAAGAATTTGGAAAGCCTTAAAAAATGCCTGAAACTTGTCCACTAAAACAAGTTCGCTTGAACCAGTACTTCAAGCGATTCAATATTCTCCTTGAAGATACATTCCAGGTGGGAAGAACTTCATGGCGGATGCTCTCTCTAGACTACCAATATAATAGTTTGCGCCAGGAGGTGATAAGCAATTGTCTCAGCCAAACATCTAGCCGCCACAGTTGATCACCACGAGCCCAAAGAAAGAACCAAGAAGTGGTTTGATCGAAAATGACCTTAACCGAACAATTAAAAAATAAGCTTTAAAAAAAAAAAACTGGGAATGGTTCCATCCGGCCCTCTCAAGTGGAACTATACAATTACGGAGAAAATGGAACCTCTCGGCTATTAGTGCGTGGGGGCCAAGTGATATGTGGGCCACAGGTGCCTGGGCGCCAAATACTACAACAGGCTCATGATTCTTAAAGCAGCTGGCCACTTCGGATTGTGAAGACCTTACATCTGGTTAAGCGGCAATTCCTGGTGGCCTGACTTTAAAGAAGGACATTGAAGCTATGTAGCTAGCTGCCAAATTAGTGCTTCGGCAAAGGAAGACCTCCTGGTAAGCCAGTAGGTTGTTACAAAATGTAGCTAGACCAAAAGACTCCCTGGAAGGAAAATCTCTATGGATTTATAGATAAGAATTTACCTGAAAGCGGTTATGGAAACCGTCATCTGCCCGGGTAGTAACAGATTTGTTTTCCAAACAATACATTGCATACCTTGTTCCAAGATTCCCTCTGCTAAGACGCTGGCTAAACTGTTATTTCACATATCTATAGGTACATGGCGTTCCGGAACGCATAATCTCTGGACAGAGGGGTCCAGCTTTACCTAAATTTTTTGGAAGAGTTCCTGTAAGTTAATAGGCTACCCAGGAGTTAGCTCCGCCACCCACCCCCGAAACTAATGGGGGCCTAGTGACGAACTAACGGCCAGATGTAAGAAACAATATTTAGATGTTACATAAATTATCAAACAAAGATAACTGGTCCGATTACTACCGTTTGCTGAAGTGGCATATAACAACTCCGTACACAAGTATACCTGGATTTACCATTTAAAGTGGCTTCGGGACAAGATTTTTTTCCCATACCTGAAACTTCTCAGTGACAAAAACCTAACATTCCATTCATTGGATGAATGGATAAACTCAACTCCAACTTAACTGGCCAGTGACACCGCAAAGCATTAGATGAGCCCATCAGCTCATAAGAAATTGTTGCAGACAAGAAAAGATCCCCACAGAAAGAATATAAAGTGGGTGACAAGGTTTTCCTGTCCACCAAGATACCTGCAGACCACTCAAAAGTCAAAGAACTTCGGTCCTAAGTATGGTTGGTCCTTTCACGATTGAACGGATATAAATCCTGTAACAGTCCAGCTGAACTACCAAAACTCTTCGACGAATTCATCCGGTTTTCCATGTTAGTTTGCTGAAACCTGACATTACTTCTGATCTAAGACGCATTCAAAGCTGACCCTCCACACACCAAATACTGATTGAAGCAGTGAACAGCATTTGTGAATTAAAGAGAAATTCTGGACCTCTCGCAAATGGAGCTGGTCGACTCCAGTATCTGTAGCCTGGAAACATTTCCCTTCTTCGCAAAGCCAATGGTGGTAATCTGAAAACCGACGTTTAAAGCCCCTAAGTTGAATAAAAGCATTTCGTTTCAAGTATCTTGATAAGCCTTAGGAGTGTATTGTTTTAATTGCTGAATGATTAATAATTGTCTTATATTTCTCTCCTCTCTCTCCTCTAGGACTGATGGTTTTCTTTTTCTAGGAGGGCCGAATGTCAGGCCTTCAAAGATCTTCTACTATTGTTTGCATCTTTCGACTGCCATAGTAACGGGGAGGAGGATGGGGAAAGTCTGAGTGAGCTGGACGTGTTAAAATTCTTTCTGTTGTGAAAATGGGAGGGAGCATTCAATAGATTAGGTTTCTATTTCTCTGTTTAGCTTCTTTTCTACTGGCGCAACTGCAACCCATTATCAAATATTGCCAAGGTCAATGGGACAGAGGCCTCATCATTCACCTGGAAGATGCCCACATGATCATATTTCACAAACTTCTAATTGAAGTTGTCATCTGAACTATTGGGATGGGAACATTCCATCACTTTTGATATAAGTGAATTACGCGCCTAATTTCTCAGATCAGAATTCTTGGTCTGCTACCACTTCACTTCAGTAAAAGATGTCTTTTCTCTAACCTAAAGAGTCAAAGTATTTCTTTCTGGATTTTGAATGGAAGCTCTGCCTGACACATTCTGGATGTGCAAGTGGCCCCCAACAGAGCTTCACATGTCGGGAAAGAGCAGCCGCCAACCCGGGGAAGATGGATGCACTTCCCCAGCTGAGAAAACAGTGGAGTGGCAAGACAGGATGGTTAGATGCTTAATGGCATGCTTCCTGAGGCCGCTCTCATCACCACTGATGAGATTGTGCCATGTATGTGAGTGGTCCTACAATGAAACGCATTTAATAAAAGAGTTGTGTTTATGTTTGAAATTGTTGATGAAAATGATTAAATGTTATTGATAATAAAAGGCCCATAGGTGTGCACCTGGGAGGGTGGGGACCAACAGTCCACTATGCTTGCACTGGAGGTTTATCTATCCCACAGCTATTACCCATCCCACAGTATCCCTGCCCATCCCATGCTAATCCTTACCCTCCCACAGGCTATCCATTCCCACTGCTTATCCTTACCCATCCACAAGCATGCAAAGGCTTAAATCATTTTTTAAAGTTTTCCACCAAGACGTTTTTAGTAAAAGAAACTGAGCCAAGTGTGTGAAGCAAAGATAACCTTATTTAGATAAACAAACTGTAGGACTTTATTAAAAAAGCAAAATTGAACCAAGAAGGTGTCCCAGCAAAGAATAAAAGTCAACAAGATAACAACCCAGTCCTCTGGCACTCTTCTCAGTCACTTGAGGCGTGCCCATGGTGCTCAGGGTGAAGGATCCAGGGCTGGGGCAGTGGCTGAGTGCTGGTCTGAGGTGCCATTGGGGTGCCTTGATCCCGAGGGACAACAGGATGGTGTGGTGAAGGAAGCTTTCAGGAGAGCTGGCTCAGTCCCGTGATGTTGAGAGAGAGGCCCTTCCTCCAGGACATGGATGTCAGTCCCAAGACCGATGACAGATGTTCTGAGGTGGGCTTGGCTGTCCAGGGTTGGAGGAAGGAGCTGTAGTGGTGGATGTCTGGCTGGCAGCTGAGCGAAGGTGAGGCCTGGGAGGCATCTTTGGCGTGTTGGTGCATCTTGTGGCTGGGTTGCATCTGTTTTTTATTGGCATGGGGTGGCATCGTTGGCACAGTTGAACCAGTGGCAACGGGCGTATTGATGTACTTGTGGTGGACTGGGAAGGGCTGCCTTCCTGTGCTGCTGGACCGCCTGGTAGCCGTACCTTGAGATAGGGCCTGGAAAAGCCTCATTGGAAGGGCAGTGACAATCACCTGGGTGGAGGAGTAGGCCGTGACTGGGTGGAGGAGCAGGTCAGCTGTGTCTGGAGGGTTGTGAAGAGGATCGGTGATCCTGTCCTTTACCACTGGTACTTTATTCCAACATTTAGGAGGTCTGATTGATGTAGGTGAGGAAGCTTGCAGTTGGAAAGATGCGGACGTTGGTGTTTGTACCAGCTGAGAGAGGAGATCTATGCTGCTTCTGATGGTGTCCCTGATCTCCCAGCAGCGACCAGTGTTGCTCTTGCCCCTCTGGGTCTGCCTCTCTGCTTTTCGTGGAGGTGGGCTGGGGTGGATGTGGCGTTGGCCTGTGGTGAAGTGCCCTATTGTTGCACCCCACTGCGTCAGGGGGTCCTCCACGCACTCCACTACGGGTAGTGCAGCTGTCGGGGGTTCTCCGCTGTGGGAACGCTCCATAGATACCTGCCTGACACAGGAGCTGAGCTCTTTGGCCAGAAGAGGACTGGCTCTTCAGCGGCTGCCTGAAGAGAGAGGGTTGTGAGAGGGGCTGCTCCTCGGTGGTGGGATCTTACCCTCCAAGAAGTGTACTTGGCCATCACGTAGCGTTCTTCTCGGTCCATTACTTGCCCTATGGCCTGGCCAGATTTCTTGAGGTGCAGCTTCCTGCTACCAGGTGTGGCATGTGCTTCCACCAGCTGAGGAGCACCTCCGAAGTGTATAGCCCCAGGCTCTTTGCCTTCTCTCTCCAAGCAGCCTGCCTTCCTTTTTGGTGTTCTCGGATAGAGCCTGTGTCCCTTTCTGCCATAGATATTCGTTCTCCCTCAGCATCCAGCACTTATCCTCAGGTTCCTCTTTCGAGTGAGTATTGCCTCCTCTGCCCGGTCCATGCGTCTGCCTCTTCCTTCCTCTTGCAGGGGCCATATGGGCCCTCATCAGAGGGGCTTTGAGGTTGTAGGGGCTGGCTCCTCCACACCACCACCACCACCAGCAGCAACAACAACAGTAGCCAGCAAAAGCAGGACCAGCAGGACCAGCAGGACCAGCAGGGACCAGCAGCAGCAGCAGCAGCACAGCACCAGCAGCACCAGCAGGACAGGAGCAGCCACCCAGCAGAGAAAGCACCAGCAGCGCAGCAGCACCAAGGCAGGCCAGGAGCACCAGAGGACCAGCAGGGACCAGGAGCACCAGCGCACAACAGGACCAGGAGCACCAGCAGGACCAGCAGGACCAGTGATCAGCACCAGCAGAGTAAGCACCAGCAGAGCACCAGTCCAGGAGCATGTCCAGCAGAGTAAAGGCACCAGCAGAAAAGCCCCCAGCACCAGGAGCAGCACCAGCAGAAGCTCCAGCCACGCAGGAGCAGCGCAGCAGAAGCTCCAGCACCAGAAGAGTCAGCCCAGCAGCAGAAGCCCCACCAGAAGCAGATCAGGGCCAAGGGGGGGATGGTTGGCCCATGTCCCTCTTGCCAGGTCTGGCAGCAGATTGCAAAGCTTTCTCTTTTTTCCCCATGGTTTTTGGTGTTGGCTTGCTTGGCGGCTGGCTGGCTGGTTGGAGCTGTGTCTGGCAGCAGTCTTTTCCTCTGAATGTGACCTGCTTGCGAGCTGCTTCCCTTTATATCCACGGGGCTGACTGAATGCATCCTGTCCCCGCATGCGCAGTGAACACTGTGCATCCGCTAGGCATTCCGCTAGGCTTCTGCCTCTGCATCTGCTTCATCCGGCCTCAGCATCGCCGCTCTACATCCGCTCTTTCCGGTGCGCGGTTTGCTTTCGCTTGGGTCCCCAGAAGCCCTGCGGATGTGCCATCCACTCCCACCCGGCTTCCATTCGCAGGCTTCCGTGGAGCATCCATTTTTCCATCCCCTCTACATCCTTCCCCCGTCTGTTCCTTTCCGTTTTGTCTGCTCTGATATGCAAATTCGGCAGCATTTTTGAGAGAAAGATAAACAAGGATGGGAACATTTTCTCGTCTACTGTGTCCTTTTTACAAACGTTTTGCTCCGTTGGCCCAATGTGACAGGCCCTTAATATTATTTTTGTGTTTCCCCTTTTCCCACATGACTTACAGGGATGAAGGCTTGTGTTATTGAAATACTAAATGACTTTAAACTATCTACAGTAAGCATGAGA